>JAJOOH010011947.1:0-10479 GCA_029582605.1 Solanum gracilifrons | reverse complement strand
TCGGCACCTTGTCATAGGCCTTTTCAAGGTCAATAAACACCATATGAAGGTCTCTCTTCCTTTCTCTATATTTTTCTACCAGTCTTCGCATCAGATGGATGGCTTCGGTAGTCGATCGTCCCGGCATGAATCCAAACTGATTCTCAGAGATGGACACCCCTCTTCTCACCCTCATCTCCACCACTCTCTCCCAAATTTTCACTTGCTGAGAGATTATGATAGCCCAAAATCTAATAATAATAGTTATATATATAAGTATAAACTAGGTTTCTCTAATCCTAGAAGGATTGGGATTATACATTTCCTTATTCTAATTTTATGTTTTGTATATTTAATTATGGGAAGTTGATAAATTGTTTAAAGTTCAATTATGGAATTAAACTTTTTCCCCAAGTAAAATCATTATCCTAATCGAATAGGAAAGAGTTTATAGATGAGGCTATAAAGTGTGATGGAAAAAGTTTCAAACCTAATCTTTAAATATAAATAAACTAGTAAAATTATTCGCGCTTCGCGCGCGAATTTAATATCACATAATACTTAAAATTTATTGGTCATTAAAATTAAAACGCTATATTATCTTACATACAAGATTACGTAGTAACAAACATTAATAATGTAAAGGAAAATGAAAATTATAGCATCTTATCATTTATCCTTAATAACATAAGCATAAACTAAATTAATGATTGTAAAAATACATACCAGAATCTGTAACATAAGCAATTGTGTTAGTGAGCCACTCAACAGGAGCAAAGTACACAAATATTTAATTGTGCAAAAGAAGAGGAAGAGGAGGTTCAGAATTTTCGTTGTTTTAAAATGAGAGGAAATCCCTCTATTTATAGACAACAAAGGGTAGTATGAATAAATATTTATTGTGCCTTATCGGAAAGGTTACAACTATTTAGAAAAGTTTCAACCCTTCAGAAAGTTCACAACCTTTCATAAAAGTCACAACTTTTCATAAAGTCGCAACTCTTCATTAAAGTTACAACTCTTCATTAAAGTCATAACTTTTGATAAAAGTCGCAACTCTTCATTAAAGTCGCAACTTTTCATTAAAGTCACAATTTTTCATAAAAGTCACATTTTTTAATGAAAAGGGAAGACTAGTTTTGGAAATAAATAAATTAAAAGGGAATCCTGATTTGTGATGGCGCCACGTAGGCGGGCCTGAGTTCTCTTTTATATATATACTAGGTAAATTACTCGTGCTTCACACGAGATTGAACTATTTTATTAAGCTTACATATGATCATTCGATCATATTCATATTTTCGATACATACACTACTTTGTCAAGAACATTTTATCTTAAGGCAAAGCGTTCTCCGAAATCTTAAAGTGCTATATTTTTAAATTTTTGTTTTTGTAATAGAAAAATTATGAGTCATAGAGAGATTTTAAGTATAAGAAAGAAGTCTAAGAAATCTCCAATTAATATTTATTAAAGACTTTGGTCCTGTATAATTCCTCTCACCTTTCAATCTTTCATTGTTATTTAATAAATATTCGAAGTAGGAAAAATCAGCAAAGTAGTCAAAATCCCTTATATAATTATTAAAAATATCTATACTTTAAAATAATTATTAAAAATGTCAATATGTCAATATGTCAATATTTTATCAAATATAATGTATTCTAATATAATTTATTTACTTCCTATTTTTTTTCAAATTTGGGCCCTTTTTTTTTTACTCCATTACCGGGTGAAAAAAAAGAAGAAAAAAAGATTTCATTACCCACTTTTCTCTCTCTAAATTTTTTACTCACATTCTATACTTTCTCTCTCATAAGATTTTTTCCTTTATTTCCTCTCGTCAAGTAACTTAAACATTGCCTTGTATCACCCGCTTCAAGACTCTCAACAGATCGAGCAACAATCAAAGGGGATGATGATGTCGAACACATCATTAGCCGTGGAATTGAACAAAGGACACATTGTAACCAGAGGTGGTGAAAAGTAGAAGTGAAGCCTTTCTCTTTGTTTTGACAATTGAGGAACTGAGTTTATTAGTTTTTATACATGATCTTTTTGAATGTAGCTATGAATTCTCTAGACTCTCTATGACACAATTATGGCTTAGAATTTTCATTAAGATTATGACATTTTGCTAAATAGTAATAATAATAAGAATAATATTAATAATAATAAAAATTTTAAAAAAATTGTCTTGTTCAAATCGAAATTCATCCACTGTTTTAAGAATCTTAGAATTCAATCAAAAAATGTCCAACCTTTTATACAAATTATTTAAATCGAATAAATCATTTTTCATATTGTATTCCTTTTTATTATTAGGTGTTTTTCAGATTGTAATTTAATTATTTAATTTTTTAGGTAATTATTAAAAAAAATGGATGACGAGGCAGATCTAATCTTACTAATCCACAAGTGAAAACAAATTCGGATTTGAGTTTGGTAAACAAAATATCAGAAAAAGAAAAATAACATACGAAAAAAAAGAAGATAGAGAGACTTAGAAAAGAAGGTTGCGAAAATTGTATTCATACCAAAATTGTATTCATATTGATTTTTGTTTGTCCATTGTCTTTCTTTTACTCAACATTTGTGTTTTTATTAAGAATATTGTAATTTTTTTTTAGTTTGTAGTTATTCCAATAGGTATGACAAATGAATTTGTATTTCTTAAGTACAAATGTATCTTATTCTTTCACGGTCAATTTGTATTTTTTTTAGAATATTGTATCATTTCTCAATAAATTGTATTATTTCCGCTATGTATGCTATTTTTTTTTTCAGAATCTTGTATTTCTATTTCTTTCACAGTTAATTTGTATTTTTTTTAGAATATTGTATTCTTCCTCAACAGAATTTATTATTTCCACTATGAGTGTGTTTGGTAGGAAGGAAAATGTTTTTTATGAAAAATGTTTTCCTAGAAAATGTTTTCTTGAAAAACAAGCAAATTTCTAACTTGTTTTCTCTTAGTAGGTGAGTAGAAAATATTTTCTGAAAAAATATTTTTTAATATTTGATTGGTGGATGAATTTTTTTTTTTATCTGATGGAGATTTGTGAGTAAAATTTTAAATGGTTGAGTTGATAGCATTTTTAGTTTTCTAATCATTCACTTCAAATTAAATGTCCACCTTCTTCTGTGCTGTTCCCAGATTTTAAAATAATTTTGGTGTTTTTAATGAAATAAGAAAAGTTTTTTTTAATTAACATGATAATCTTCTCTCGTATCGTTCCAATTTTATCCGAAGTGGAAGGGCCCGGAAATATTGACATTTTTAAGCTTCTTATGTTACTAAGGTATAAAGAGAGTGGAGTATTAATTATTGAATGAGGAATGATCTAGGAGACCCCTATAATTGATTCCGTTTGTCAGTTAGACCCTTTAACTCATTATTTTGCCAAATGAGTACCTAAACTCGATGAAACTCTATTTTTTGAACCCCTCTGACCATTGACCAAACTTAGGTGGCATAAAAATGGTTGAGTTAGATAATTGCGTGATTACACGCATTTTACAGCAAGTAACTACAATATTTTTATTTTTAAAATATTAAATTACACAAGAAAATAATAGTAATATTTTTTTTTTTAAAATACAAATTATTTCTTCTTCTTCTTCAGCCCTACCCACCCCTTTTCTTTTCGTCTTCAATCCCCAGCCAACCCCTTCTCTTTTCTTCTTCTTCAGTTGAGTACTCACCCACTCATCCACCATTCTTTCTTCTTTTTTAATACTCACCTCATTCTATTTTCTTTTTTCATCGTCTTCTTCGATGAACACCCTCCATCACTGTCGCTATTACCATAATTTTTTTAATATAAAAAAGTTAGTTACCTAAAAATATACCTCTGGTTAATCCATTCTTCATTTTTATGTTCTTATATAAAATTTTCAAGATCTATTATATTTTTTGGATTATTCACAAACAAACTTTTTTTAATTTGAAATTTCTTTGATATTTGAATTTATCGATTCAAAATAAATGGAACTAATCTTCAAGTAAACCTAATAGCCAATGAATTTTTGTGTTTGAAAACGATGGAAAAGGTGGGAGTAGAATGCAATTTTTTTTTGTGGATGAGGAGTGGAAATGGAGAAGATGATGAAGTGGGAAATTGGGGAATGGAGGAATGGTACCTTTTTTAAAAATATCATTTATCTTTTTAATAATTAATTTTTGATGTGTCATTAAATATTTTTGAAAAATTATGATGTGTCACTAAAAAAATATCGTGGAGTTCCACGTGTAGCTGCGTGTATTA
Organism: Solanum gracilifrons; assembly: GCA_029582605.1. NCBI lineage: Eukaryota > Viridiplantae > Streptophyta > Magnoliopsida > Solanales > Solanaceae > Solanum > Solanum gracilifrons. The sequence goes on along the minus strand of JAJOOH010011947.1, from coordinate 6,232 downwards.
CACTTCCTCTAATCAGGTAAGAAAAGGGTTTAAAATAATGTGATTCGTCGAATTTAAGTATTCATTTGGCAAACTGGTGGGTAAGAGGATCCAACTGACAAACAGAACCAAGTAGAAGAGTCTCTCATATCATTCCGCCATTATTGAATCATTTAATGTTGTTATATTACAATAAGATACATAGGAGAAAATTATTGAAAAGGATGTGGCTAAAAAAGAAGTGTCACATTAGTACTCTTCAATTATTTAACTTTGTAATATTAGAACAATGAGTAACAAGCAAATTGCTATATTTTGTTTTTCCTTTTCAAGTCTAAAGATTACGACGTTTTATTCCATGTCATTAATTTTTTAAATAGGAAACTAGAGTCGTCAAAATGGGTTTAACCCTTAAGGCCAACCCAACTCAACTCAGCTTTCTATTGGATTAAGATTTATTAAGCTCATTTTAAAATAGGACTTATAAGATCAACCATAGTCAGCTCGTTGGCCCTTGAGTCTTGAACTAAGGCAAAAGTATAAGGTTTAGTTATTGATCTACGGAAGTTATATCCCAAAGTGTTAAAACATATGGAACGACTTTGTACATTATTCTTTTAGTTGTTTGTTATTTTGGTAATCATGTGACATGACGATACAACTCAATCGATATATAAGTCAAAAGTAAAAAATGTATCACTAATTAAGCTAAGTCAAACACTTCTTCAATATTTGATTTTGATTTAAAATATAAAGAGGATATAACTAACCAGAAAGCAAATAATATGATCAATAGCCTCACTAGCAAAAGTAACAGTGTTGTATTCCTTGAGAAATGAGAATGAATTACAAGTAAGAAGGGTAAACAATTTATATGTTACAAAGGTAAGGCATTAGTCGATGAACAAGCTCCACTCGAGCCCTAAAGTACTAGGACACGAGCTCTAAACTATTTATAGGAAGATGTTGTTCAACTATCTAAACAGTTCACAAATCTTGATAATAAATTTAGGTTTCTTGCAATGGTTTCTCAATAACTTTGTAATGTGAGGCAAGAAAACTGGAAAGACTATGGAAAAGATAGTAAATAAGAGAGAAATTCCCCGGTTAGGCGTTATGGCAGACATCACAGTATCATAGGTTGCTATCAAGGCAACAAGTGAGATCTGTAGTTCCAATTGCAAAGGAAATCCTATGGTCAGGAAATTTATAGTGTGAAGGGACACGAAAAATCCGATAGAGTTGAAAACCAAGAACAAGCCATAGGAAATTGGATTGTTGGTTCCCATCACTGATTGTCCTGCAATTCGTCGCAAGGACATTATGCCATCACTACTGCTGCTGTTATTGTGATCAGGCCAGTAAGTGTCCTGCCAAACACCTCCTGGTGGACTAAGTACTGTTTGATAAGTTGCTGTTGCAATTAAAATAGCTATAACAAGAAGGGTGTCTCTTACTTTTCCTGGACAATCTTTGGTTTTATTGTACTTGAAGAAATCCTGAAGCTTCTTAGAATTAGATCGAGGCCCATCGTCCCTTGTTTGTTCTCTGCTGGATTGTTCATTTGATGGATCTTGAACTGAAACAACCCAAGATTGTGGCAAACCTTCTTGTTGCGAAGTTTGCAAGTGTTCAGCAGATACAGCACCAGATGTTGTTAGAATTTCCTCAATATCTCTATCTCCGGATTCCTTAAGTAGTACTTCCAAAGGTGTAAGGCCTCCTTTGTTCAAAGAATTCACCTCAATAGTGCCTTTAGCAACAAAGTTTTCGTCGAGCAATAGATCAACAACCTAGATGATCATTTCTCTTATCTGTTATTGAACTTTAAAAGTTGATATGATGAGATAAAGGAGGCGAAATGAAGATAGTTACCTCGAATTGCTTAGTTGATGTAGCAAGATGCAAAACAGTGTTTCTTTGAATATCCTTCTTGTTTAAGAGCCCATTCTTGTTAAATTCTTTGAGATTCTCAAGTAGTAATTTGAAAGCTTCAAACTGATGATTCTTGACAGCTAAATGAAGACAAGTCTCTCCACGAGCAGTCACTTCTGCTGCAGAGTCTGGAGAAGCCACAAGAAGCTCCTTTATAACATGTTTTCTGCCTTTGATTACTGCATGGTGAAGGGGAATTCTTCTGTCCTTCCCTTTGAGAAGGCATAGATTACGGTCAACGTTCAATAGCTCCTTCACAATCTCTATATCCCCATTTGCTGAGGCAATATGCAAAGGGCTGAAACCATCTTGGTTTAGTTCCCTTGCAAATTCGGGCCTCACATGAATGATCTCCTTAGCAAACTCAAGATGGACACTCAAACAAGCAATATGCAGAGGAGTTTCATTACTACCTGCTAATGAAACTGTGCTGAGCAGAAAAGGGACTTCTTTGATCAAGCTTTGCAAGTGATGAACATCTCCTTTTTGAGCAGCCTCTCTCAGCCTTCTGTCCATCAATTCTACCAACGAATTATGCAAAAAAAAAATCATTTTTTATCGTTTGGATTATAGTTTCTTTCATCAAGTTATGCTCAGCAGAAAGGAATATCTCAGCTCTGCAAATCTCAAATTCAACTCTTATAGAAAAGAGTTCAGTTTGACTTTGTTTATGATGAGAGTTTTCTTCTTGAATTAATAATTTTGCAATCTCAGGTTTATTGAATAGTAAGACAAATGTTAGTTATCATCTGGTGAAAAAGTCAATGAAATATATATATATAATTGTTGTGCTAAAATCATACCTAACTGAGTTGTAGTTTATTTAATTAAACATTTGGATATTTATGTATTTCTTAATTGTGTATTTAGATATGTAAGCAATTCAAAGTCAATGTAAGGTATATAATTGTTCTGCTAAAATAATCTGATTCTTTTCTGAACGGATCAATTAATTCAGTTCGCTTTGATTTTAAACTTTTTAAGAGCTTTTTTCTTGAATTAAGAATTTTGCCAGATTCGAACATAACATTTCATGTATATAATGACTAGCTCTTTTTCTTGGCCTTTTCTGACTCTGCTAGGAGTTTTGGTCTCCCGTGACTTTCCCCCACTTCATTGATCACTACACTATATATACCTTTGGACGAATCTCTAAGAAACAATTGACAACTGCAGCCAATACTTGAATAGAGGTAATCCTAATATTCAAGGTGGCTAGCAAATTCAAAGTTAATGATAAATTCAGACTTGACACAGGTTGGTCTACATTTGAAAGTTTGTTTAATAAGTAGTAAAATACTATGGAAGCGTCAAGAAAACAACACGTCAACCTATTTCATATAAGACCATTTAAAAGCGATCAAGTAAAAGTGATTTTAATAAATTTCGTAAGTAATTTTTTATTTAGAATCTCAACACTTGCTGATTGAACCTCAAAAGAAGAAGAAAATACAGGAAGATGCTGTTCAAGTAGCTGTCTAGTTTATAAACATGACAAGAATCTAGGTTTCTTGCAATAGTTTCTCAACATCACTGAAATGACGGGAAACAATGCTGATATGACTACGATAAGGATAAGAAACAAGAAAAAAAATTCCCAGTTAGGCATTATGGAAAACATCACAGTATTTTGTCCATTAATGAACTACAACACATGACACGTTCACAAGGCAATTCACATTCTTGTTATTTTGTCCATTAATTAATTCATTCATTTTTAAATGCACCATCTTCCCCAAAATTTCAAGAGAGCGTTTGATTGAATGTTTTAACAGAAAAAACCAACACACACTCTCTCTCTATCTCTCTGATGAAATAGGCTCAAAAAGATAAGAATTCGATTTAATTTTCAATCCAAAAAATTAATTAGAAGTCATTTGATTACAAAGTTGGAGAAGCAGTAATGGGAGAAGAAGAACCAGTTGGGTAGCTATGGTGACAGTGAAAAGTTGTTCCCAAGGAGGGAGAAAGGGAAAGAGCCGCCATTGTTGTATATTGCAAGAGCAATAACTAGAGATTTCTGAGTCAATTTAATCGATCTAAGGAGTAAAATTGTGAAGTGGATTGATGAATTTGAGTTTGAATTTTGTGGGTTGTTGATTAAAAATTAGAACTTTGAAGGAGAATTTTGTGGGTTTTTCTATTTTTAAGTATTACCAAGAATTTTTGTTTTTGAAACGGTACGGATCACGTTAATCTGCTTTTTAAATTAAATTAAATTAATTGAAAGGGTGAGAATCACGCACTTGTTCATAGATGAGAAAATGGTTTGAAATGCTCTGTTTATAGAGGTATTTAATACTTTTTGTGGGGTAATAGAATACAGGTGTCACTTTATGTTTTTTCTCTACTATTTTATGTAAAGTGCTTATAATGATTACCATTTGTAAGTGATTTTTGTATTAGTTTTAAATGTTCTTTTATAATGTATTCTTTTCTTATTTCTTTTTAGTTAAATATGTTTTATGCTTATATAAAGAAATTTGTGTCTAGATTACAATTAAATAGATATTACTTAGTTAGACTTTATATAATTATTGGCATGGAACATGTACAATATTATATTTCTTATTTCCAAATGAAATTAAAAATTATCTCAATGAAAGATTAGATATTTTATTATATGTCATATCATTTGTGTTTTACATGGATAATATGAAACATTTGGCAGATATGTTGAATGACTGCATTTGTAATTAGTTCATAATTATCTCATGAACTAGTATATTGCATCTTTAATTAATAATAAAGAGTTCTAAAAGTATTAAGTTCATTATGAATGATCCATATAAAATTAGATAACTATTTTAATTTTCAAACAAACACTCTTACTCTAACAATTATTTATTTAACACTAATTGGTAAAAATTGTTCCTATATTCACCATCATTTATACTTTCTAGTGCAACATATATCCTATAAATACTTAACATTTACAAGTCAAATATTATAATAAAATGTCTAAGGACTTATGAGGAGCCCGATTATCATATACTATAAGTTTATAGTAATGGGTACACTTGGCTACACGCGCGTACTGAAAAACTAGTATAGAATAATGTTGAGTGCCTGAATTCAGAGGTAGTTCAAAATTTGAGAGTTTGTTTAATAGTAAAATACTATGGAAGCGTCAAGAAAACAACACGACAACCTATTTTCATATGGCGTGGAGGGATACGAAAAATCCGAGGGAGTTGAAAACCAAGAACAAGCCATAGGAAAATGGACGGCTGGTCACTGACTGTCCTGCGAAATGCGGCAGGGGCGCTATTACTATGCCATCATGACTAGTACTATTAATGTTATTGTCGTCAGGCCAGTAAGTGTCCTGCGATAAGCCTCCTGGTGGATTGATACCTGCTTGATAAGTTGCTGTTGCAATTAGAATGGCTATCACAAGAAGGGTGTCTCTTACTTTTCCTGGACAATCTTTGGTTTTATTGTACTTGAAGAAATCCTGAAGCTTCTTAACATTAGATTGAGGCCCATCGTCCCTTGTTTGTTCTCTGCTGGATTGTTGATCTTGAACTGGAACAACCAAAACTTGCAAGTTTTCAGCAGATAAAGCACCAGATGCTCTTAGAATTTCCTCAATATCTCTATCTCCACATGATTCCTCTAATAGTACCTCCAAAGGTGTAAGGCCTTTCTTGTTCAAAGAATTCACCTCAATTGTGCCCTTACAAACAACATTCTCGTCAAGCAACATATCAACAACCTGAATAAATGAATCATTGAAAGTTAAAAATCAAGATGATAAGATCAAAAGAGGCATATATAATGAAAAGATACTTGCCTCGTATTGCTTAGTTGAGACAGCAAGATGCAAAACAGTGTTTCCATGGATATCCTTCTTGTTTAACAGACCATACTTGTTTAAAACCTTGAGGTTCTCAAGTAATAACTTGAATGCTTCAAATTGATGATTCTTGACAGCTAAATGAAGGTAAGTCTCGCCACGAGCAGTCACTTCTTCTGTTGAGTCTGGAGAAACCACAAGAAGCTCTTTCATGACATGTTCTCTGCCTTTGATTACTGCATAATGAAGTGGAATTCTTCGGTCTTTTCCCTTGAGAAGACATAGATTACTGTCAACATTCAATAGCTCCTTCACAATCTCTATATCTCCATTTGCTGAGGCAATATGCAAAGGGCTGAAACCGTTCCTGGTTTAGTTCTCTTGCAAATTCTGGTCTCAAATGAATAATCTCCTTCATGAACTCAAGATGGCCACCCGAACAAGCAATATGCAGAGGAGTTTCACTACCTGCTAATGAAACTTCCCTGAGCAAAAGAGGATCTTCTTTGATCAAGCTTT
>JAJOOH010011946.1:0-10450 GCA_029582605.1 Solanum gracilifrons | reverse complement strand
TATATGATGTGATAAAGAGTACTTCATCCACATCTCCATTACCTAGATTATAAATAAATTAATATAATCTCACAAACTAAAGTCCCTAGAAATACAATGCAAGAGATGGTCCAACAATTGAATTTGCTTTCTTATACTAGGGTGCCACCTTTTTCATTTCAACAAAAGGAGATACACTTTTAATTAGAGTTTTTATTTTATTTTTTATCTAGTATTTAATATCCGCATTAAAATATAAATAATTTGGATTCAAATCAATTAGGGCTTCATTTGAGAAATAGCGCTTCTTAGTTCAATATCTATATTAAAATTCAATTAATTTGGATTCACGTCAATTAAGACTTCATGCGAAAAATAGCACTTCTTAATTCAATACCAATATTAAAATCTTATTAATTTAAAGTTTTCATATTCAAAATTCAAACTCAAAATTTTTAACACCACCACTATATATTTTCTTTGATGATACTTTAAATAGAGTTGATTGTGCTTTACTTTCTACTAATTGATAAATAGTCTTGAATTTGACTTTTACTAATATAGTAATCAAATAAAGAGACACCATGATGCAACCACCAACATCAACTATCTCAACTATTAGTTATCATTATATAATTACAATATTGTCGTTCATTTCAGCCGCTAATCACGTATTATTATCCATCTCTCTTGCATATCAATTATCATCCCTAGTTATTTTCAAATACCTTTATCATAATCAACAATCACATCATCATCAATCATTATCACCAATCACATTTATTTATAAACTACATTCACAGTCATAGATCAGACATTACAATTGATCACCTCTACCATCAGTCGCTCTTTACAAACAAATTCAGAAGCAAAGCCAGAATTAAGAATTTGGAGTTCTAAATTTCGTTAATAATCGTCAATCAATTTTGTTAGGGGTTCACAAATTAATATGCATATATATTTAATTAATTTTCTAGTTCAATTATAGGGTCTACAGAAAAGCTACTGAATTCGTTCGAACCCATTAACCCCCACCTAGCTCCGTCTCCGATTACAATCAATCAGTTTTACTAACAATGTCCACCACCACCAACTAAATTTACTATCAATTACCTCCACCACTAATTATCGTATACTACTAGCTACCTCCACCATCGGCCACTCCACAAATTGTCACCTAGATATCATTATAGTCGATGAGTATATGACAATTTCCAACTTTTAAAATTGAGTTCATCGTCAAAAATATATTTTAAATATATCAATTTTTTAATTTTTATATTTGAAGTATCAGATGCATATAAATTCATCATCAATTATTTATCAAAATACTTCAATTATCAAATTTTCCTTTTTTTTTAACCTGAAATCACATCATTATTCAAAATCTATGATCAAATTAGAACGTAAATTCAAGCACTAAGACGTGTCTTGCATAGAGCCTCCTAAAGCACACCTCTTCTACTACCTCTTCCCCTTCTCCGCCACGTTTCATCTCTACCTTCTATAAAAACTTTGATATTCCCTCCTTTTTTCATCGAATTCGAAGTATCCTACTTTCACGCAATTCACATAATTAAACAAGCAATCCATATTTCTCGATCATGTCGAATTCATCTTCCTCAATTTCCATCTCAAATGTTCAACTCCAACACATAACTCATCTCACAAACTACAATTCCCAAATCCAAACCCACACTAACCCACTTGCCTTTAATCCCTTTTTCCGAACTTTCCCCGGATTCTTCCTTACCTCATCCGATATCGTTCTCCGTCACAACGTTCTAGATCTTTCCGGAACTTTTCCTTCACCTAATCCGCCATTAGCTTACCACAGAGCAGGACCTCGCAATCAGATTCTCTTCGATCCTGCTACTGTCCGAGCTGCGATTGTTACCTGTGGCGGTTTGTGCCCTGGGATGAATACAGTGATTCGGGAATTGGTAGTTGGGTTGTGGGAATTGTACGGTGTTCGTGAGATTTTTGGGATTAAAGCGGGTTATCGAGGGTTTTATAGTTATGACCCGGTACGATTGAATCCGAAGATGGTTGATGATTGGCATAAGAGAGGTGGAACTGTGCTCGAGACTTCTAGAGGTGGATTTGATTTGAAGAAGATCGTTGATGCTATTCAGAATCATGGGTTTAACCAGGTTTTTTATCTGTTTTCGTTATTTTTTGTGATTGAATTAATTGTTGAGTGACTTTTGAGTTATATGTGATTGAAATATTAATAGTTGAGGAGTGACCTTTGAGTTATAAAGCAAAGAAAAATACCTTTTTAGGACTGAAATATCAGTAATTAAGTATTTTTTGGGTTATAAAGTGACTATGTTTTCGTGATTGAAATATCAATAGTGGAGTGATGTTTGAGTTATAAAGCAAAGAATTTGTAATTAAAATATTAATAGTTGAGTGATCTGAGTTATTTTTCTATTTTATTTTTTTAAAGTTATCTGAGTTATAAAGCAAAGAAAAGTGTCTTTTTGTGATTGAAATATCAATAGTTGAGGAGTGACCTTTGAGTTATAAAGCAAAGAAAAGTGACCTTTTGTGATGGAATAATCAATAGTTGAGTGTTTTTTGAGTTATAAAGTAAAGTTAAGTGATGTTTTCGTGATTGAAATATCAATAATTGAGTGAGTTCTAGAGCAAAGAAAAGGGATGTTTTCGTGATTGAAATATCAATAATCGCGTGAGTTGTGGTTATAAAGCAAAGAAAAGTGATGCTTTTGTGATTGAAATATCAACCCTTGAGTGATTTTTGAGTTATAAAGTAAAGGAAAGTGACCTTTTCGTCATTGTAATATCAACAATTGCGTGATTTTTGAGTTATAAAGTAAAGATAAAAAATACCTTTTGTGATTAAAAATCCAAAATGGATAAAAAATGTTGTGCACCAGCCGGGAATTGAACCACAGTCTGTACCGTGGCAGGGTACTATTCTACCACTAGACCACTGGTGCAATTTATTCAATGAACTCATTCAACTTATCTAGTGCAAGTGTACAACTCCAAATGAAATTGAAAAACAAGAAAACAAATTTTGTAGTCGAGTACTTGTGTTCTATTACTTTATTACTCAAGTAATACTGGGCAACTATGTTGCTCGGACTCCACAAAAAAGACTATGGGTACTTTGTCATATTCTTCAAAAGTAGTACATTTTTTGAGGGTTCGACACAAGTGCAGTAACATTTTTGGAAAGTTCGAATAGCATAGCTAGACAATATGTTGTTTGATGTTTCATTATATGGCTAAAGCATGACAATATATTAATTATTGATGTATGTAGTAAAGGTTGGTTAGTCTTCAAGAATTATGTATCTCCATTTGAATTATACATTAAATTTATCTCTATTTATTGGTAGCTAGTGATGGAACTATTTGTGTTTTGTGCATTTTTTTATTGAGCAGCTTTACATCATAGGAGGAGATGGTACAATGCGTGGAGCAGTTGAGATATTCGAGGAATTGAAACAACAAAAATTGTATATATCAGTGGTCGGAATCCCTAAGACAGTCGACAATGATGTTGGCATTATCGACAGATCATTCGGGTTCCAAACTGCAGTAGAGATGGCACAACAAGCGATTAATGCCGCTCATGTAGAAGCAGAGAGTGCAGTAAATGGGATAGGGCTGGTGAAGCTTATGGGTCGCAGTACTGGTCATATTGCACTACATGCAACATTAAGTAGCCGTGATGTCGATTGTTGTTTGATTCCCGAGATCGACTTCTACTTGGAAGGTAATATTAAAACTGTGTAACCATCTCATTTTACATATGTACACGTATACATATTTTTTTATGTAGCGTGGCGATAAGATTTAAACCTAAGATCTTTGTGTCTGTTCTGAATATAATGTTGAATTGTGTGACGTTCTTATGTGTGTACTCACATACACACACACTACTTCTCGGGTGGCGATGGGATTTGAACCCAAGGATCTTTCTCGTCTGACCTATCTTAGCACATTTTTGGGTATAGCATGTTGAATCGTGTTAATTAATCTTAGTACATTTTTAAGTAGTTAATTATACTATGTCTCAACAGGTAAGGGAGGACTATTCGAATTTCTCGAAGATCGATTGAAGGAGATGGGGCACGCGGTGTTGGTAGTAGCTGAAGGTGCAGGACAAGATATAATTCCGAGGACTGAATCCCAAAAAACAGAGAAGGATGAGTCGGGCAACCCTGTCTTCTTGGACGTTGGAGGGTGGCTGAAGTCGGAACTCAAGAATTGGTGGAGCAGGGATCATCCGAACGAATTGTTCACGATAAAATACATAGATCCTACGTACATGATACGCGCTGTACCTCCAAACGCAACGGATAACTCGTACTGCACGTTGCTAGCGCACTCTGCCATACATGGAGTTATGGCAGGGTACACCGGGTTCGTTTGTGGACCGATAAATGGGAACTATGCATATATTCCAGTCGATGAAGTTGCCAAAGCAAAGAACAAAGTGGATACCAGAGATCATAAATGGTCTTGGGTTAGATCTGTTAGCAATCAGCCTGATTTCATCAGAAGTTAAAAAGCTTTTGAATGATCTACTTTGGCACTCTCTTTGTCCGCCCGTGACAACGGTGGTGTTTGGTCAAGTTTGTGCGCATTTCAATTATTTCGTCGAACATTTGCGATGCATCATATCACATATCGGGCAACTATGTATATCGAGACTTGAAACAAATAGGAGGAAAGAGGAAACCACATATTAGTGGTGGTTGTCCCTGCTGAGATTTGAACCTTGATCTTCTAAGGTTTACGCCTTTCGTCACTTTTTCTCGGGGTTGGGTTTCTTTGTATATATGTAACTAAAAAAATAAACCAAATGTATGATAATATTCTCTTGATGCTTAAACAATTAAGCAAGCAAGCTATCATTAATTATTTCTTTAATCCTCCCCTTTTCTCTTTTTAAGAGTTCTTTTAGTTGGGGTTGGTGGCTTGTGGGATGCTTTGATATGGTTATTAATTTTGTCAATGTTCATGGGACGATTTCCCAATGCAATTTTGAATTTAGTTTGATTTCAACGGGAGTATTAAGTCGGGTATTAATGCGAGTATTTGAATGCGAATGTCTGACATAGTCGGGTTTTAACGTGAGTATCTAATTGATTATTACATATTAAAGTGTACTAATAGTGTAATTTTTTTCTACATTATTAGTATATAACAAAAATATTATTGATTGATTGATTTTACTCTTTTTTAAATAAAGTTAAAAAGGATGGTTTGTTTCTCTATTTTTTACGTTATCTTCATATCACATGGACAATATTTTACGTTAGCTTTGGACAGAGAAATATTTCCCAAAGTCCTAAAGGAAAAAAAAAGGTTTGATACTATAATTATAGTAGAAAATTAGTGGTTATGATTAATTGTAATTTAATAACAAAACAAACCAAACATCCATTTTGTAAAATTAATTAATTTAAGCATATACGACACGAGGCTTCTCTCATTGGGCTCCATGTGAGAGAGTCGGTGATGCATCTCGGTTCTAGATAAGGCTGTCCAATGGGACGAGACGGGATGGACCCGTCTCATCCCACTAACCTTATGGGACGAGGTATTTCATCCCAATGATCAATTTTAATTCTTGATATGCGTTATTATTAAAAAGTGTCGTGAGATAATATGTTTGCTCTTAAAATTTTCAAATAACTCTTATAAATAAAGAACACTTTATTCTTTGATGTTTTATGTCATTTGAATTTAAATTGATAATATTATCTCATTTCACATATCAGAAGATGATAAATTTTAAATATCATATATAAAGTAATTAAATAAAGTGGTGAGATGAATGTGAAAGTCGATTATCACGGCTTAGTATTGGGTATGCATTACTATTTATTATTAAGAAGCGTGAAAATAGATGTAATTTTCTTATTCGGAATCGAAATGCATTGTTAAAAGGACTAATGAAATGAATGTTATCTCTTTGTTCTTGATTAAAAGTTTTAAATTTGAATTTTAAATAATTCTTTTAATCGACATTATTTTTCCTTTATTAATCTTATACGATGTGAGTATGAATTAATCACATAATGAACATCATATACTAAATAATTAAATCAAATTAATACCGAAAATGTTTTTTTAATCAATCTAAATTAAATAAGGAAAAGGAAACTCCAACTATCAACCCTCACCTTACACCTCAACCATGGCTATATTATGACAACAACCTAACAACTCCTACCTTTAATTTATAAATAGCTTGTTATTTTTTTAATTATTTTTTTCGATGCTCAGTATTTATTTGATATTTGATTAATTTAAATTGATACTGTAAAATTCAACGTAAAAAGTACTCCTAACATATTTTCTATCAAAAATAACTTTATATTTATAATTCAAACTCGAGACAATGGACGCGTACTTACCGACTTAAATGTGGACATCAGGACTTAAAGACAAGGTACCATACTGTCTATATCCCAAATTTACACTAGACTGACGTTTGTGTATTTTGACTGTTTAATTGTAATATAATTTGACTCAATATCTTTTTTTTTAACTGATTTATATTACCCGTTTATAAATTTTCTTAATAATAAACTAAGAAATTTAAAACTAAAATATTTATTTTTGGATCTGACAAAAGAGATAACTAATCTTAATATATAGAGTTATTTAATATTTGTATCGATAAGACTTAAAAGGTAACAATAACAACAATAGTCAGTAACATATCTTGTGAAAATAAAATTATTTTTAATAGATTTTCGATAAATAAAATATTTCAAACCAATTTAAATAAGGAAAAACAAAAATAAAGAAAGGCATGCAATAACTAATAAGCACAACATTATGTATACAAGAAATTATGAACACTGCAATAAGAAATAATCTTATTTTAAAAATAGTGAACGAGTAAAAATGAACAAGGTAGTATTTGTATGGGTACTAATCAGTCAAAAAGATTTCTGGCCCCTCCAATGCCACTACAGTTTGCTTTTCAGCTCCTGCTGCTACTGAGATAAACCGACATTATACTGATTACAGCAATAATCTCCTGCTTAATATTATACCCATAAATTAGCTGACAAGTACTACAAAGAATCCATCTTTCTTGTTAAAAATGAAGAAAAGAATCTGCCTTTCTGTAAATTCCTCTAAAAAAATCTCACCAAGACTAGTTGATGAACAATTGTTTCTTAGCTGGTACATGGGTTTCAAGAAAATGGCTTTAATCACTCATTTACCCAAACAAGAACAGACCCTTTTTAGTTTTCTAGCTGTATCAGTGATATTGTTCTTATGTTGGGGTGTTATTGAGGTGGAATCTGGTATTGGGGTTAATTGGGGCACTATATCTTTGCACAAAATGTCACCTTTTACTGTTGTGGATCTTCTTAAACAAAACAAGATTCAGAAAGTGAAGTTTTTTGATGCAGATCCAGCTGTGATGAAGGGTTTAATGGGGAGTGGGCTTGAAGTTATGGTTGGGATACCAAATGATATGTTGGCTGGTCTTAGTTCTTCTACTTCTGCTGCTGATTTGTGGGTAGCTCAAAATGTTTCAAGATATATGGTTAAAGGGGGTGTTAATATCAAGTAACTTCTAAGTTCTCTTTCTTTTTATGGATTACTTTGTTATTTCATCTGCCTTTTAAAAAAAAATCTTCTCTGATTCTTTTAGCTGCTAGTATTTGCTAATTAGCTGAGATTATGTTTTATATATGTTGACATGAGTTGAGCTTTGTTAGAGTGCGTTAGAATCCCATATTGGTTGGAAAATGGACAGGTGGTCTGCATATATGAACTTGACAATCCTCCTCTCTTGAGTTAGCAATGTCATATCTTTACATAGTTTCAGAGTTAGGTTCATCCCTGTCTGAGCTCTCAGTTCATGCTCATGTTGGGCCTGGACACGAAGGGGTGTTAAGGTGGGTTAGAGTTCCGTATTGATTGTGGAGTAGATTGGTGGTTTGCTTATATGAACTTGAGCAATCTTAGTATTCATATAGTCAACCCCAACTTATTTGAGATTGAGGCATAGTTGTTATTTTTATTTTAGATATGTTACTAGGTTTACCTTAGATCATATGCTTTCTAGGAGTCTTTTAGCCCTAGTATAAACTTGTATGCCAGTTAAAAACATAAATACCTTCTAGTACTTTTCATTTCAATGTGTATTTTTTATTTGTTAAACATTGATTAGTTAGGATTCATATAGGCTATAGCCGACCGCAACTTATTTGGGACTAGGGCATATTTGTCGTAGTACTACTGTACTAGTATTTACCAATCTTTATGTGTTTTACCTATGTAATACTGATTCTTGTATTTACCTCCGTTTTTATGCTATTAGAGGAAATGAAGGGCGTTGATTCTTCAAACATTTGAACCATGATTGTTCATATACGTGGTTGTTGTGTCTCTGAATTCTTGGATTCTGTCTTTGAAGTTCTTAGAGTGAGCTTTTACAAGATATTTTTGTGTAGTTCTTGCAATATTCTGTTCAAGTTCCAGGTAGATATTTATATTATGTTACTTTTTGGTATAAAATTGTGTTAAAGATCCATTTTTTGATTCACTCAAAAAACATCTTGTGGCCACATTTTTACATTCCATCACCCAATTTGCCTCAACACAATTTCTGTTTATATTAGCAACAGGGTACACATCACCTTGAAATTGAAAGAGATTAGTGATTACAATCACCATATAATAAATGAGGTAGACCGTAGACGACTAGTAGTACTTCTATAATCTCCTTTCTTATGGCGTTCACCAGTATCATCCAAAGAAGGATTTTAAAGTAGCCAAAATTTATGCCCTTTACTGTGTAGCTTTTTATGCTAACAGACATAGCCTTCCTCAGATAAGGCAAGGCTATTCCCTATCAAAAGCACTTTCAGTAGAAAAATGAATTCCTCTAGATAAGTTCCCTGTCGAGAGTGAAGAAAGGAGAATTTACTTTGGGGCTTAAGGTAGTTCACTCACCCTCAGGTCATAATGGAGTCTAGTATGACATCGGTAGGAAGATAATGCAGCTAAGCCGAGGCTTGCTTCTGAGGTATTTCAGACTTTACTTCTTGTTGCCGACATGATCTTTTCTCTTGTTTCAGAAGTGGAGTTTGCTGCTATCGTAGATAAGAGTGACAGAATTGATAGAGCGAAATGTTGGGTTTTATTTGCCCTAATTTCTTACCAGAAATAAGTTTTCCTTTTAGGAAAAGGTTTTAATATTAAACTAGTCCTTTTCTTGTAGAAAAGGTTTTAGAACTCTATAAATATAGGCTTGTTCCATCTAACTTAATCAGCATTCACAATGTAGTCCTAGGGTTTTGAGAGTTGCGGTTATGGGGGAGAATTTTGTGTACCTCCTTGTATTCCGAGTGATTGGTTGAGGTTGTTTCTCTCTATATTTTGTACTCTCATTTTTATGGTGGATTGCTCATTTCCTTTGTGCACGTAGGTCGATTGACCGAACCACATTAAATCTTTGTGTCTTTTGGTGTGTTTCTCATTTGTCTTCTTACTCATGGTATTTCGAGGTTTGCTTTGCTTGCTTCCACGTTACAACTGCTTATTTCGGTCCTAACACGAAATTCAATTCCATAGCTAGTTAAAAAAATTAAGGGGTGGAGAACGAAAAAGATCAATACTTGTTTCCGTAATAATAACAAAGCATGTTAGGCAGTGCTGGTATTTCATTTACCTTTAGCTTTAAAGAGTACTACAGATCGTTGCACCCAAGGGTGTGGCCTAGTAGTAGTCAAATGCCATGTTAAGTTGTTTATCGCTTATGCAGAAGACGACACTTGATCACTGCAGCATCCCTTGTCTGAAAATTTCATAGCTATAAAAAATACTTTCTTCCTTCACTTTTTTTTGGTGATTCCAATTTCCAGCATATACCATGTCATTCTCTTGTTTCTTCTCATTTTCTCCCTCTTTGGCTAATGACAGCTATACATCAACACAGGTATGTTGCAGTTGGTAATGAGCCTTTTCTAACAAGTTATTCTGGTCAGTACCAATCATACGTTGTCCCAGCTATGACGAATTTGCTACAGTCTTTGGCCAAAGCAAATCTTGCTAGGAATGTAAAGCTGGTAGTCCCATGCAATGCCGATGCCTATGAGTCTTCCCTTCCATCACAAGGAACCTTCAGACCCGAATTGACTCTGATCATAACACAGATGGTTTCACTTCTAAACTCTAATGGTTCACCATTCGTGGTAAATATTTATCCATTCCTCAGCCTATATGGAAACTCAGACTTCCCTCAAGATTATGCTTTTTTTGAAGGGACAACACATGCTGTGACCGACGGGCCTAATGTCTACTATAATGCGTTTGATGGAAATTTAGACACTTTAATAGCTGCCCTTGCAAAAATCGGATATGGTCAGATGCCTATAGTTATAGGAGAGGTAGGTTGGCCTACCGATGGAGCCCTCGGTGCTAATCTTACAGCTGCAAGGGTCTTCAACCAAGG
>JAJOOH010011945.1:0-13152 GCA_029582605.1 Solanum gracilifrons | reverse complement strand
AATAATTATCCTCTAGATCAAGAACCAGTTCCAAATTGGTATGATGAAAGTGATGACAAAAAAATTAATTCAAAAATTGGTGCTGATGATCACAAAGCTGAAAGTTTGGGTGAAGATTCTTTCAGGTCACAAGTGGCAATAACAACAACATCAGGGTCAAAACAGCATGATTGGGAACTTGGAGGGTGTTGTTGGAACAATATGCCTCCTTTTTGTTAGAATAAATTGGAAGAAAAAAAAACATTGATGATTAGGTTAAAAAAATTGGAAAAGATTGAGGGATACCTCTCTTTCCTTTTTTTTTAGAAAACCTTAGGTTGAGATATATTTATAGGTATATTTGATCGATGATCGATCATTTGGGATTGTCCTAGATTATTTGTTGTTAGAGTTGTCTAGTTTTAGGGTATGGTTGCTCAAATTCTTTAGAAATATTGGTTTTAGAGCAGTCAGTTCAGGTAGTTGTTCTATGAACAACAATCAAGATTTATCTTGTTAAGCTTGTTTTATATATTGGTGTGTTATGAACTATATCTCTGGGAAATTGAAAGTTATTTATGTGTGTTTGAGACTGTAATTGCTGATTTATTTATTTTTTGGCATATCTAGTGCCAAAGAGTTGGATATCGCGTTTTGAAATATGTGTTTGGTATGGCAAAAAAAAAAAATTGGATCAATTTCAATCCATTTAACTGAATTATTCATCGCGCCTCTCATTTGAAATAAAATTTATCTCACTCTCACAAAGTGATAATCTTGTTACAAGTATTTATGTACCATTCATTAATTAACTAATTAGTTGTAACATGTGAATAACTACATGTACTTTTTACTACTTTCACCGATTCATTTTACTTGGCTCATATTGATTTGGCATACCGTCTCTTAATACATAAATTGGACAAGTAAGAGAAAAAACTATTTTTTATTGTAAGGGTCAACTATAATGAAACTAATAAAATAATAAATTCCATTTCTTTTTTCTAATATTCCCTGAGTTTTACTGTTACTAGTTCATAATAGACTTTGCGCTTTCTTTTAGAGAATAATAAATGGGGTGCATATTTTATCATACTTTCTTCGTACGCTTTTACAAGTCCACTTTAAACTGTGCTCATTCCTTAAACAACACTAATTAATATAAGTATTTTTTTCATAATACCCAATATTAATTGATGTTTAGTCGTCTTATATCTTGAGAAATGATTTTGAAAATAAATAATTAATGTAGAAGATAAATGGAAAAAAAAACATGTGATTTTTCTATATATTCTTAAAGTTACAAATAAAAATATAAATATAAATATAATTTTAGTATAATAAACACGTAAAAGTACTAAATGAAGAGATTAATTAATACCTATTGAGACAGTGGTCATTAAAAAAAAAGTTGGAAAATGATTTAGGAAGCTAATACTAGTGTTAAGGAAAAAAATAGAAAATACAAATAATCATTATCCTAAAATAAAAAAATTATTTTTAAAATAATAAACAAATAAAAATGAATGAAGGGTTGTTTTTTTTTCTATTATAGCCCCAATAAGAGAGCTAGACTTGGATCACATCCTTCTTTATCCGGAATCTCGCAAAAATATGGTGATGTATGTCTTTACTAAATTTAGAAATTTTAATGATGCCATAGGTCATAGCTCATAAGAAGCCCATTGTCAAATGTCAATTGCTTCAAATTTAGAAATTCGTTCCTATATATTTATATATATCACTAATTACTTTTAATGAAACTACAAAGTTCAAACAAAATAAATAAAAGGGAAAAAGGATAAATATACTCTCTAACTATCATAAATGGTATGCAGATATCCTCTGTCATATTTTTGGGATATTGGTGTCCCTGCCATCCAAAAACTAGAGCATATAAGCCCTTCACTCTAACAGAAAACTATATAGGAATACATGGCGCAATCTTATCCGTCGATTAGATATTTAATAAATGTCGGGTCGGTGAATAAGATTGACACGTGTATGTCCGTTAGTATAAAGGGTATATATGCTAGCTCTAGTTTTTGGACGTTAGGTGCACCAATGTCCCAAAAGTATGACGGAGAGTATCTGCATACCATTTACGATAGTTAAGGGATATATTTGTCATTTTTCCCTAAATAAAAAGATGTCTCTATTTTAATCATTTCATTCCCCTATTAATAAAGGTTCATACATACCATCAATTCGCAAGTCATCTCTCACTTTTTATTTCTCCTTTATTTTATTTTTTCAAATAAAGTCAATTAGCCAACCTTATAAAATCAAGAAAAATAATTTAGCAACTTGTTGATGGAATTGGCATGTTTCATGTTCGATGTCATTATATTTTGGTACTTTAATATTGAAACTTTACCAATACGAATTTGACGTTATATATATAATATATGTTTTTTAGGGTTTAGGGGATTGTGTACCATACGTCAAAGTTTTGCTAACGTTATGCCCATAATCCCATAGGATATATAGACGATATTAATTTGATTCATTATCTTCAGAACATAGACCTTAATTTTTTGACTTTGTGTGCGTCATTTGAAAAGCGCAATTAAGTCGATAAAAATTAAGTTTTGAAAAGAAAGAAAAAAAAAAGAGAGAGAGCAAGAACAATTATGGGCGATATAAATTAATTATCATCACGCAGCTTCAAAAATCTGCCGATTTCTTTCAAATAAAGCTATGTTGAAATTATATTGTTTCATACGCAACAATTTTATTAATTTTATAAAATAAAATGGAAAATAGATAGTATTCTTAATGCCTAAAATTAAAATGAGGCAGGTGGAGAAAATACAATGATCAGGCCATGCAACTCATGCATTGCTTAATTTCATCCAACCGCCGATCCATTCAGGGTGGCTCTCCCAATAAGATTTTCTTCGAGACTTGAATCCAAAATTTTTGGTTAAAAATAAAACAGTCCCAACTCCCACCATTGCACCTAATAAACAACCTTTAAATTTGGAACTTCTAATTATGTAATAAAAGATATTATAAAAACTTATAGGTAAAATAACTCAAAAGCATTGTATAAAGATATTATAAAAACTTATAGGTAAAATAACTCAAAAGCATTGATACAAAAGTAGCTCTTCTTCATGTAGCTTCAAATTTTACTTACAATCCAGAAATGACATCCTCAACGAACTTCAATCATCAATATTTCCAACAATTCAATAAACCATAAAATCTTTTTGTGAGGTTTCAAGCTTTTTCAAAACCCCAATAAAAGAGTTTTAAAATTGTTCACTTTAATTCACTCAACAATAGTTAAATTTAATTTGTGATGATAAACATTAATATCACTGTCAATCAGTTTCTAAGCATAAAAAGTGAAAATCATAATCACAAACTAAGGAATTATTTCCTTTTCTTTAAGTATTTCAAATTAAATACAAAATGGATTAATAAGGTATGATCTGACTAATTTTGAGTTATAAGCATGAGTAAAAAGTGATATAAAGTGTAAAAAATTTAAAAAGTTATACCCACACATAAAGAGATATTTTTTTGAAACATAATATAATCCAGTAATTAAAAGATACGTTTAATAATAAAAATACAAATAGAATAATTTTTAAACAACGGATATATTGGATCTAGATTGTATAGCATATAGATAGATATATTTGGGGCTTTTTTTCCCCAACTTAAAATAAGAAAGAAATAGAGTTGCTTCAAATTCTTGGTTCTTTGCGTTTTTTGTTCCTTTTATTTTCTAAGCTTTAATCTATGCAATATTTATCATAGTACATTACTTAATTACATTTTAACAAAATAGTCTCAAATTCCCAATAAATAATTTATCCAAGATCACGCACAAAATACAGTGATGCACCTTTTACTAAATTTAGAATCTGCAGATGACCTCATATATACCTGAAAATTTTCAGAAAGTTTGAAAATACAATGATGGCGCCTTTGCTCTCAATCCCAAAATAAGTGTCATTTTAGCAACAAAAAATATTATCCCGAAATAGGTGTTACCGTAGAAACTCAAGACAAAATATAATACAAGTATGGTTTTTTTTAACTATACTTATATACTCTATTTTTTTGTTAGTGTTCAATTTTGAGGAGACATTTATTGAATACGAATAGTTTAATAAACTATATATTTTATTTATTAATTTCTTAATGGAGGTGATTGTTTTATTAAACTAATGGAGTATTTATTTTGGGACCAAAAAATATTTCCTTTTAATTAGTTGATGGTATCCTTTGCAACTTGCAAGGGATAAAGCAAATGTCCACATACAATTTGTGTATTTTTGACACAATACGTGTATACATTTTATCGTGTCAACGGACGTATGAATATACTTTATTTATGATTTTAAGGACGTTGTCTTACTCCAAAGTATTGCTCCCTTAGTGCCCATAGGCCCTGGATAGACATATTTTTAAAAATTAAAAATAAAAATTAAAAAAAATTAAAATATATATATATATATATATATAGCTCAACTTTTATGAACATCGAAATCGTATGTGTATATAATATATTATTCTCAATACCACCAAAGGAAGAATTAGGATACTTAAAAGAGGAAGCAAATTTTAAGAATAGCAAACAAAAAAATCACATTAGCGCTCTATAGCTTCAACTTACAGTTTTGCTTATGATCATCTGATTTGTATAAATCGCAGGCAGACATCTGATTTGTATAAAAGCTCAGCGATTGTATATGTATATCGGTTAGATAATTGTATATATGTAACTACTATGTATATGTATCAATGATTGTGTTTGTATATATGCATAACATTTGAATTTATATACAATTGAATCGAACTAAAACATTTGTATGTCAAATCTCTCTCTCATTTTATACAACACAAATTATACATTGTAATTTGTATAATTTGTGTTTGTATAAAGCGAGAAAGAGAGAAAGGCAAAAGAGAACTGGACAGGGATGTATTTGTATAATTATAAGTGTATAGGATGAAAAGATATGTATTTGTATTTATATTTGTATATACAGTTCTCTCTCGCTTTATACAAACACAAACACAATTTATATATTTGTGTTTGTATAAAGTGAGAGAGGCGAGCGAGAGAGAGGCAAGCGAGATTATCTGAATGGCAAAATGTTTGCTACGAATTAGAATTACAAGAATTTAAAGCTATAACATTTATTTTGAATTAATAGTTTGTTATAATGCACCATTTTCCCTTGTAGGCTAGGAATTAGGATATATGAATGACAAACTAATGGATTATTCAACAAGTCCCTTTATGGGTGGACTCGAATAAATATTTTCTACAAATTTTAAATCTATAGATTGTAGACACACAAATTTTATTGGATTTAATTCATACAAAATTTGGATTAAATTCATGTTTATTTGGGTTGAATGATTAATTTGGGGTTTACAAATAAATAAGTCCATTTTTATTAAATTCAAGTCCAAGGTCCATTTCACCTTGAAGTCCAAACTCATGCCACAAGTCACAGTGACTAGGCATCGAAGACCAACAAGGTGATGACACGTGTCCAAATGAGGTGGTAGTCCCAGTCAAATGCAAGAATGAATCACAATGCGCCAAGTGTCAAAATGACATCCTTTGGCCAATCACAAGCAACCTTGTCCACTCCCTACAACTATAAATAGGAGATAAACATGGCATTCAAAGAGGAGGAGGACCCTTCAAGAAGCATTCTACAATTGGAGAAAGCTACACCACCAGTTGCATAGCTCTACGAAGGAGTGATCAACGGAGTTCTTCCCGGAGATCGACTTGCAACGACGAAGTGCTTTTCGACGTTCCTGGAGATCAAATACATCTCAAGGAGGTCTACATCATCCTACATTCGAGAAATACGCTACTGAAGGCCCTCGAATCACGGAGAAGCTTAGGCATCAAGAAAACTCTTCAACAAACATTTTGCAATTGGAGAAAGCTATACCATCAACTACATAGCCCTTCGAATGAGTCATCAACGGAGTTCTTCCCGGAGATCGACTTGCAACAACGAAGTGCTTCCCGACGTTTCCGGAGATCAAATACATCTCAAGGAGGTCTATATCATCCTACATTCGAGAAATACGCTACTAAACGCCCTCGAATCACGGAGAAACTTCTGAGAGAAGAATCAAGAGAACAACATAATTGTACTCACAAATATTCATCAATAAAAATCACATTTTCTTTTATTTATTTTACTTGCAGTTAATTTTCAACTCTTACGAATATTTGTTGCGAACAAATTTGGCACGCCCAGTGAAACCAATTCTGCTCTTCATTTTTTCCTCCTACAAATAAAAAAAACAACAAGTTCAACTTTACAATGGTCTTCAAGAAGATCAACGATGTTTCATGTAAGGACTCTACTATTGCCACATTAGTTGATTTTAGTGATGTTGATCTAGTTACTCGACGTGAGTTCAAGACAAGTGCCTTGAATGGATATGAATATTTCAGCTCTTTGGAGTTGACAAGAAAGATCAAGTCTCAAATGACACTCAAAGCTGCAATCGTTGGGGGCAACATCGCATCTAAGTTGTTTGATGAACTCTCTCACTCTAACTTCAACTTTGGTGAATATAAGAATTCAACGGATTCTTCAATTTCAACAAAGGTTAACTCCTTGATGGTTGACGCAACTGACATGGACGAGAAGTTTGCAATGATAGAGCAAACCATTGAAGCCTTGAAGAGGTCTATTGATGAGAAGAATCTTCAAATCACCCAACTTATGAGCAAGTTAGATCTCTACAACTCTGGAGAGTCACATCATATTCTAACAATACAAGAAAAAGTTGATATTGATTATCCCACCAAACCAATTGACGCTCAAAGCGCAAATCGATTTGCTTTAGTGGCTACTCTAACAGTTTAACAACTACAAGAAAAAGTTGATATTGATTATCCCACAAAATGCTTCATTCTGAAGGAAAAGATCATGACATTGGTACGAGAGGGAAAGATCATCATTGACGATGGTGAGACAGCTGAGACAAATCATGCTAGTGTCAAACTTGATTATGATTCAATTTCAGAAGTTCTACGTCCTGTGGCATCGCCAAAAATTGAAAAAGATGTCATCATACTGCAATTTGGGAGCTTTGAACCAGTTGAAGTTTCCGCCTTGAAGAAAACAACAAACACATCTAGGGTACATGACTTCTCCAATAAAAAGAATGCTGATACTTGGATTTTGGTCACTCACAAAAGGCAAAAACATCAAGGGACTTTTAAACTCCAACTTTCAAAAGTCGACACAAAATCTAGTACAAATCAGCTTCAACAATGCGAAAAACATAAAATCCAACACCAAATCGAAGTACATTAATGCTTCATCACAAAAGGTTAGAAAGACAATTACATTGATGGAATTTTTCCTTGAAAAGCTCCTCGATGCACGAGCTTAAACTGCAAGTTGAAATGCTCCTCAATGTACGAGCCTAAACTACATGTTACAACGCGCCTTAAGGTACGAGCATAAACTACATGTTACTCCTGGCCCGCAAGAGTATAAACTGTGTACGGCCCAAAAAAAAACTCAACATCCTAAACTACGATATGACTTGATCCTCTTCACCAAGGTAGTAGGCGCTTGGAATAATCACTCTAAGCTTAGTCACATGAGTAAAAAAAAAGGAGTTCGATGGAATTGCGTGATCATCACACTAGCTCTTTAAAATTATGTAGCAAGCACATGAGTTTAAATGCGTCACAAATGAGCAAAGGAGAAGAGTTTAGCAAGACATCTTAGCTGACTTCAAAGGCACATTTGTAAAAATCAGCAAAGGTTTTGACCATAATTTTCACACATATTTCAGTTCTTGGAGTCTACTTCACAACGTAAAAATCGGCTCGTAATTCAGAGTTTTCTACGCCAAGTTATGAAATTTCTACCACGACCGCTCAAAGCTACGAAATAGACCATCAGATTTCAAAATTAAACTGAGCAGACTTCAAAGACATATTTGTGAAAATCCGTAAAGGTTTTGGCCGTGATTTTTACGTCTATGAGTTATGCTTCCAATGAAACAAGAATCGCATCATTTCGAGGCTCCTACGCTGAGTTATTGATTTTCTCCTAGAGTTACTTGATGCTGAAAAGTGGAGTGAGGCAGAATTTGAGCTAACTTTGAAAATAAATATGTACTAATCTGGAATTCGTTTGGCTGTGATTTTTACATATGTTGTATGTCAATGAGTTATGCTTCCAATTAAACAAGAATCGCATCATTTCGAGGCTCCTATGCAGAGTTATTGATTTTCTCCTAAAGTTGCTCAAAGCTGAAGAGTTGAGCAAGGCAGAATCGTGAGTTGACTTTAAAGCGATATATGTACCAATCCACAAAGTCTTTGTCCGTGATTTTTATACATTGTGTAGTTCTTTGAGTTGTTTTTCCAATGGAAAAAGGAAATCGTGAATTCAATACTCCTACTTTGAGTTATGAATTTTATACTACAGACGCGCGAAGCTGAAAAGCTGAGAAATACAAAATTGTGACCTGACTTTGAAGTGATATTGGTACTAATCCATATAGTCATTGGCTATGATTTTTACATATACTGTAGTTATTTGAGTTTTTTTTCCAACGGAACAAGAAGCACATGATTTCACTATTCATACTCCAAGTTATGACATTTCAACCATAATCGTGCAAAGTCGGAATCACAAAGTGTAAGAAATTCGAGCTCCATGTACTTCCAAGAAGTCATAAGATTGGTCCAAGGTCTTCTGCAAATTGAAAGGAAGATGTCAATCCACACTACAGCCTGGACAATGAGATTACACACAATCTAGTTCGTTGATGTTTGGAGGCCTACACCAAGTGTTTCTCTTGCAATCCTCACACCGGGTGCTTTCTCGTCGGAAATGAAATGAAAGTACTCCAAATATTTCTCTCGTGGAGCCGCAAAAAGGGGATGAAAATGGAGGGGGCAAGTTCTCTTTACCAAGGCTGCAAGAAAGGTGAATACCTCGAGTGAGTTTACTGACAACATTGCTAGGATGAGATGAGTGGTTCCACGCCAATCATAGGAACAACTCGTGCAACTTCTAAGTGATTTAAGCTCTTTCAGAAACCTGAAATGAAAAATAAAATAAAATATTGGAGTCATCGGTGCCAATTGCACGAAGTTTTCATTTTTTTTCTTGGTTGATCTACTTCTGATAACACATGTAGCAAGTGCATGACCCTTCAATATGGCATGACAAACATGAGCAGCAGCACAACAATCTTGTTCGACATACCGGTGCCAGTAGCACGAAGCTTTGAATTACGGCCAAATTGGATCTTGAACATCAATCTCCCGTGTTTAAGAAACATGTCAATGCATAAATAAAGATGCAGCCACAACCATTACCTGCAAGAAAGAGAAACAAGAAAAATCTAACAGACACACATCTGTGAGGAAAACGGCAGAATTTGAAGACTAACTTCAAAAATCATATCTGTCAATT
This sequence comes from Solanum gracilifrons, assembly GCA_029582605.1. NCBI lineage: Eukaryota > Viridiplantae > Streptophyta > Magnoliopsida > Solanales > Solanaceae > Solanum > Solanum gracilifrons. Next base: position 3,724 of record JAJOOH010011945.1, on the reverse strand, counting down.
CAAGAAGATTTTGACATTGATTTTTGGAAATTTCACAATACTACGAGTCTAGTTTCTTGAGAATCAACCCGCTTGTTATTTGAAAGCTCCTACACCAAGAAAAGGATGGTTTTGCGGGATTACACATAGCTGTGAGAAGAACTGATTTGGGGTCCAACTTCCAAATTTGATTCCCGTCAATCCAGAAGGTGTTTAACGTTGATTTTTGGATATATCGTAGTACCAAAAGTCTAATTTCTCCATAATCAAGCCGCTTCTCGTTTGAATGCTCCTACACCGAGAAAAGGACGTTTTGGCGAGATTGTGCATAACTATGAGGAGAACTTCCAGATTTGATGACCAACTTCAAAATTTGATTCCCGTCAATCCGGAAGGTGTTTAACGTTGATTTTTGGGTATGTCGTAGTACCAAAAGTCTAGTTTCTATAGAATCAAGTGTCTTGTCGTTTGAATGCTGCTACACCGAGAAAAGGACGTTTTGGCAAGCTTGCGCATAATTATGAGGAGAACTTCCAGATTTGATGACCAACTTCAAAAATCAATTTACGTCATTACAAAAGGTTTTTGATGTTGATTTTTGGATATGTCGTAGTACTATAAGTGTAGTTTCTCCAGATTCAAGTCACTTGTCGTTTGAATTCTTTTATGCCAAGAAAAGAGCATTTTGGCGGGACTGCACGAAATTGAGAAAAGAACAAACCAAATTTGGAGTTCCACATTGATTTGGTTAGGAAAGTTACCTTTTTTCAATGATTCTTTGATCAATCCTTTGTACATGAGAGATTCTTATATAGAAGTTCCTTTGAACAACTCTCATTCTTTGTACAAGGAAAATTGTGGTAAGATTGGAAGAAGGAAATCATATCAATTCTTACTCGTCTAAATCGAAGTTGTCAGCACTCAAAAGGAAAGCAATAAGTCTTGAGATGTCAAGAATGATTCTTACAAAATCAACCAAAGGAAAGTTGATATTCCTTTTATTTGATTCAAAATCCAATCAATCTTCTTGTTCTTTCTCACACCTTGCGAGGAAGATCACACAATGTTACTACTCACTAGAAATTGAGATCACTACAAACAAATCATTTGTAGTGACTTAGTTAGAATTCGACGACAAGAAACAAATACTCTTGAAGTCTCAACAATGCATTCATAAAGACTTCAACTTTCGTCGTCAAAATTCGGCAAGCCTACACGTAGAGAAGTCTCAAATAAATGAATACACATTCATGAAGACTTTAACTTTCGTCGTCAAATTCGGCAAATCTACACATAGAGAAGTCTCAAAAATGAATACACATTCATGAAAACTTTAACTTTCGTCGTCAAATTCGGCAAACCTACACATAGAGAAGTCTCAAAAAATGAATACACGTTCATGAAGACTATAACTTTCGTCGTCAAATTCGGCAAGCCTGCACGTCGACAAATCTCAAAAAATTGAATACACATTCATGAAGACTTGCTTGCAGTTAATTTTCAACGCTTACGAAAATTTATTGCGAACATAGATATAACTTCAAGAATAGTTATGTCATTTCACCAAAAAAATCTTATTAGTACATTTTACCAGATACACAAATTACTTATTATTAATTTTAATATCTTTATATATATTCAAACACATCATTGCTTATTCACAAAATCTGCTTTAATATTTAAAAATATTTTTCAGTACCTAATACTTATCAATTATTTTTAATCATCTAATTCAAAATACAAAAGGTGTATTTGCAGCTGAGTTTTGTATTATAAAAGGTGTACAGTGCAATTCATCATAAATTCAATTTTCCAAAAAAAAAAATCATCGGTTTCTAAATTGTGCCTAAATATTAAATGATCTAGCTCTCACGTTGTAACTTATTCTTTTTTAAAAGTGAGAAAGTTGAAAAGGAAGGCCCTTTGTATATGAATTGAGTATTATTTTATTAAAAAATAATTAATAGATATTGTTGTTGAAAAATAACACCGCCAATGTACAAAACAATTCCTTAACTCATTAAGAATTTTTTTTTATAATAATTAAATAGTGAAAAATAACTCTTTTAAACTTAGATTATTTGAATATTATTGATGTTCACTTGAATAATTATGTTCTTGAGAAAGTTGAGTTAAAGACCATTATTGCTTGACGATTCTTGATAGATTAATTGTTTGCAAGAAAAAAATATTATTCTTGTAATTTAAGGTGCTTGTTGGTTATGTTAATAGAAAGTTTTAATTTCATATAATTATTATTTCTATTGATTTCATTCTGGTATCTTGTCTTTTATTCTTTATCTTTATTCTTATTCTTAGTATTATGTTTAAATTTATGTATTTGATATTGTATTAGAAAGTATCACTTTATTGTGAGTATACCTGAATTATTATGTGTTTGCATAATTTCTATTTTTACTATCATCAACAATTTATTAACATACACTTCAAATCGACTACACAAAATATTCGAATACAATCGCCAAAACAGGCCTCACTACTTAATATGCCCATGATATTTCGTCCCTTTGGTTGCTGGTTCATTAATTTTCAAGCGTATTTTGAAAAATAATTGGTCTTAGTTCAGATTGAAAATACAACACCTAATAGTTTAGGTTAGATATTCACAAAAAACGATACTTTAAAAAAAATCATTGACCATTATCTCTTAATTTGTTTTAATTTTTCAATTAGTTCCTTTAATTTCTCGTGTGGAGTGTTATTTGACGGCATTTTTAAACAAAGAAAGAACGTTTACACCATCATATTCTAATTGAGGCATGTTTTGATAAATAATTAATGATAATTTATGTAGAAAACACAAACATTTATTATTTCAGATAAGAAAAACTCACAAAAATAATATTTTAAAACATTATCTCAAAAAAAAATAAGGGGAATTTTCGCTTATAGCCACTCAAAAATAACTTAATTATATTTCATAGCTATAATTTGCTATTTACGATTCGTAGCTACATGTTAAAGGGAGGAGGGAGGAGAGAGGCGAGCGAGATTGGGAGAGGGAGGCGAGAAGCGAGCAAGAGAGTGCAGAGAGACAAATTGTATATGTATATCTGTCAAATTGTATATGTATTTTTGTCAAATAATTGTATATATGTAACTGATATACATATATATTTGTATATATAGTGAGCGAGATTGAGAGAGGGTGGAGAAAGGCGAGCGAGAGAGGGAGAGAGACGAATTGTATATGTATATATGTCAGATAATTGTATATATGTAACCAGTATACATATTGTATATCTAGAAAGTGAGATTGGGAGAGGGAGGAAAGAGAGGAGCGAGATTGGGAGAGGTGGGAAAGAGGCGACCGAGAGAGGACAGAGAGTGGAGAGAGACTAATTGTATTTGTATATTCGTCATATAATTGTATATGTATAAAAGAGGAGAGAGGAGAGAGATGTCGTAATTGTAGCTAGAATTAATTCAAACTATAACTATGTTAGCTAATTAACTAATATATGTTTGTTTATTCGCGTAATTTTCCCCAAAAATAAAATATTGGGCCTAAATTAGCACGGGGAGTCCCTATTAATTTGCAATTGGGCCTTTTATTGGGTTGTTGAACACATACTTGAACACCCTAGAGTTCCCGTCCCCCTTCTTCTCTGCTAAACTCTTATCTCATCTTCCTTCTTTCTTTCTGATGAAGAACGAAAATCAAACTAGTTGGACTGATAAATGGGGCAACAAAAAGATGGAGAAAGTGACGGCGGTAGCGTCG
>JAJOOH010011944.1:0-12924 GCA_029582605.1 Solanum gracilifrons | reverse complement strand
AAGGAAATTTTAATGAAAACATATATAAGATCTTCAAAATTGTTTATAAAACAATATATTAAGTATGTATATTAATAAAATATATGTATATAATTTATTGGTTCGGTTCGGTTATTTCTTCGGTTTTTTTGAATAAAATCATAACCAAACCAAATATTACCGGTTTTCAAAAATCTAAAATCAAACCAAACCAAACTCAAATAAAATCGGTTTTATTTTATCGATTTGGTTTGGTTTTTCGGTTTGGATCGATTTTTATCCAAACCGTAAACAACCCTACCTCCAACCAAACTCATCAGACATTTTATCCTCAAACTATTATAATTTATAATAGTATACCTTATACCTCACGTGAAAAAGTTATTTAGTTTTACTCCCTCGGGTATAGTATATTTGTTAAACTGGTCCTACAAACTTTACGATATGCATTGCCACGACTGACTATATTACTTATTAGACCACGTAGAGCAGCAGTGGCAAAATTCTTTTTGAATTCTCTAACGAGCCGGCGAAAGGGATTACCAAAAACTCAGATACTTCTGCCAATTCTTCAATCTCAGCCGTAATTTCAAGCTACTCTCATCTTTTTTATTCGATTGAATTCCAATTTCTTTATGCATCACTGTGTTACCAAGAAGTTCATATTATTATTTTTTATGAATCCATGAAATTTTTAGCAGAAGGAATTGATTATTGAACGATTGATATGGTTAGTTCTTGTAGTCTGATTTGATTGAAGTTGCAATGCTGAGCTTTTTACATTATGTAATTTAAGCTGGGATTAGATAGTGCTAATTTCTAATTGTAAGACCCGTTTTGTGTTGTTGTTCATGGTGTTGTAATTAATTATCAGGTTGCAATGGAAGAACTAGGTGTTGATACACCTGTGAGTTATGACTGTGAGATCAGACTGGTTAGTTTTTTTTTTTTTTTTATACTACTACTGCATGTACAATTGTAATGGAAAGAGGGAAAAGGAAACTAAATGACATGTTCTATAATTCATGAAATTGTAGAGGGTGAATCCTCAAAGGCGAAAGGAAAAGGTTTACGTAGGTTGTGGTGCTGGATTTGGAGGTGATCGACCAATAGCAGCGTTAAAGCTACTTCAGAGGGTGAGGGAGTTGGATTATTTAGTGTTGGAATGCCTAGCAGAGCGTACCCTGGCCGAGCGCTATCAGGCCATGAAATCTGGTGGCGAGGGTTATGATCCCCGTAGTATGTTTTTCTTATTAAGTAGTTGCTTTTGTTTCATTACAGAGAAGCATTCCAAGTTCCTTTATCTGGTTTGTCTATATGTCAGTATGATAGAAATGTGATAATTTTGCTTGTTTGGTGATAACTGATTACTAGCAGTTTGGTACAGTCTCAGAGTGGATGCAACTACTCTTACCTTTGGCTGTGGAGAATGGAGTTTGCATTATTACAAACATGGGTGCAAGTATGTGATATGCCTAGATTTCCCTCGTCTGTCTTTCTTGCACTTTTTTGTTTTCTGTAGAAATTGCCTTTGCTTTCTCCATCGAATAAATATTTTCTCTTTGGAAATATGGGGAATAGATGATCCATTTGGCGCTCGGGATGAAGTTTTACGACTTGCAAGCGGACTGGGCATCTCTATAACTGTTGGTCTGGCTCATCAAGTTGCTGTAATCAGATCAGGTGAAGCTTGAATTTGAAAGATGAAATAAGCTGATGTACTAACTGCATGTCATCCATTTCCTCATTCTTCCTTTGAGCTGCACAACCATGTGTCCATGTCATACTTATAGAATTCTTTTGGGGTACATTCAGATTTGGAGGAGCACCTTAAACACGTTGATGTAAGATTTGGCAATATACAATATTTTCAATGGTACATGTCAGCATCATTTATTCCATCAAGCACAAAAATTGTGCTGTGCAGGTCTTGTTTCTTATTTTTCTGATGCTTCTGGGTGGGTTCATATGTTAAATCTTAATTGAGTGATCATTTCATCCTCGTTCTGTAGATCCTTGGGTACATAAGTATTACGATTATAGTAGCACCCTTTTTCCCTTTTTTTTTCTGCAGGATGTTAGTGTGTATCTAGGAGCAGCTCCTATTGTTGAGTGTCTTCAGAATTTCAGACCGAATGTAATTATTACTTCTCGAGTTGCTGATGCTTCCTTATTCTTAGCCCCAATGGTATGATAGTTGATTCCTTTTTCTTTTCAAATACCCCTGGCAATGACATTTATCTTTTCACTTGTACCAAATATAATCCTTTTACGGTATAATTTAGAGTCACTTCCCTCTGAGAGTAACAACTGATGAAAACTACTCACCTTTTCACATCTTAAGCTACTGAAACTTGCTATTATGTCAAGTTATTGCAATTTGTTTAAGAAGTCAAATTCACATACAACAAAGTTACCTCTCCTTTATCGTATTCTTTTGACTCATCAAAGTTTTATCTATTATTATGATGAAGCATATAAAACGGCACTTTTCAGTTTCACATGAAAAGTGTTACTAGGATGGGGCATTTTTCATCTTATATAAAATTAGCTCCAACCGGAGTCATAAGGTGGGAATTGCCTTCTTGTTACTACTTACTGGTGAAAATGATTCAAAGGTCTGGTGGAAATGATTCAAAGCTATCTTGTAGTAACATTTAAGTGAAAGAAGCAGAAGCCTTGTGAGGTCTTTGAATTCACGTTGGGACTGCCTTGGAATTTTTTGAATGTGAAGGCAATTGGATTCATTTCGTAGTTATACATTTATGTCACTATTTATGGGCAAGTTTCTAGTTCTTCAATACTATCTTTGACAAAATTATGCTGATGTAATAATATTGAATTTAGTTAGAACTCTCTTTAGAAGAATGTCTGAAGGTCCCTATTATGATCAGGTGTATGAGCTCGGTTGGAACTGGAATGACTTGCACCTGCTTGCCCAAGGTTCACTGGCTGGCCATCTGCTAGAATGTGGTTGCCAACTTACTGGAGGATACTATATGCATCCAGGTGAACCTTTCGTTCGTATTGCGATATTTCAGGAATGTGCACCTTTCTTTCGTAGGGAGTATGATGTGTGTATATTGTGGTGGAGTCTTGAGGTTGGAGGGGTTGCCTTCCACTTGCTCCAGTAAGCATGCATTTTGAGAACTTTAATTTTTTCTATGTATCTCAAACCCATTGAACCGTGTTCTTGAAAATTTGTAGTTCCTCTTTATTTAGTACGACTTATCTTTGGCTTCCCTTACTTATAATTCTGAGCTTTTGACTCTGACGCTGTTTCTATGTCACTTCACCTGTAACTCATTGACTGTACTTTCTCACTGTAGGAGATAAATACCGTGATATATCTCTGCAAGATCTCCTAGATTTATCTCTTCCTTTTGCGGAAGTTAGTTTTGATGGGAAAGTATGTGTAGCAAAGGCGGAAAGCAGTGGTGGAGTTTTGAATCCCTGCACGTGTGCTGAGCAGCTTCTGTATGAAGTGGGGAATCCTAGTAGCTACATAACCCCAGACGTGGTAAATGTTTTGCAAGTTTATTGGCTATCTCGATTGATTAGGGAAAGTACATGAAAAGCTTAAATCAGAGGAGAGTTGTGTTAGGACCTTGTGTTTTCCTTGGGACAGGTAGTAGATTTTCAAGATGTTTCATTTCAGACATTATCAAGCAGTAAAGTTCTCTGTGCTGGGGCAAAGCCATCTGCATCAGCTCCTAATAATCTGTTGCTGCTGGCCTCTAAGGTGATCTCTTTGTTCATGTACAGAAATAGTGGAGAGATTTCTTCCTTTCTGTTGTCATGTGGTCCAAAAAGCAACATTTGGTTAAATAAATTATGCTTTTTGTAAGCTCAATACCCCATTGCACTTGCCTTCTCCCACTCGTTAAAATTTTGATTTGATTCTGGGTTGTCAAAATCTTAAGAGCCCAAAGATATAATTGTAACCAGTTTTTTTTTATGCCATCCGCTGCTTTGACCTTAATCTCATGAACCAAGACAAGATAGAAGCTGTTGAATTCATGCATCATCGAACAATACCCTCACCAACACTTCCATTCACAATTAATTGGAGTTTTGGTACCCTCATATAATGATATTATTACTCTGCTTACCATCTTATTGGGCAGTACAATCTTTTATTGGATGTATTTCCCTAACACAGTAGCACCACTATAATCTCATTTGGCTAGTTCACAAAAGATGAATTTTACTTTTAAGATCACTATTTGCTCTCATTATCATTTCCTTCCATTTCCCTTGAGCAAGTGTTGTTTGTGAATTGTGGGCAATGGTTTACTTTATTTAGCTGGATTGATGGATGTTTCTGTTTGTTCTAACTTGGTGAATGCCTCATTTAGGACAAGGGGTGGAAGGGCTGGGGAGAGATATCCTATGGTGGATATCAGTGTGTTAAACGTGCTAAAGCTGCTGATTTTTTGGTAAACAAGTCTTTACTTCTCCTTTCTGGACTGCTGTTATGGTTTTATCTTGGCTCCTGGAATGCTAGATTAAGAAGTGTAATTTTAATTTTTTAATTGGTTTTTTTTCAGGTAAGATCATGGATGGAAGAAGCATACCCTGGCATAAGCAAACATATAGTATCCTATATCATTGGACTGGATAGCCTGAAAGCTGTCAGCATAGATGAAGATTTGCCAAGGGATAGTCAAGATATTAGATTACGAATGGATGGTTTATTTGAGAACAAGGAACAAGCAATCCACTTTACAAAAGAGTTCATAGCATTATATACAAATGGACCTGCTGGTGGTGGCGGTATCAGGTCTTATTCATACCATTATTGTGACATATTTCAGAAAATTGTTGAAATGAAAACTGCTAGTAAATTTCCTGGTGCGGCAGAGGTGGAGCCAGATTTTTTAGTTTATTGGTTCTGGATCACAATTCTGTTTGCCTACTGTGTTCTGAATCGATTATTTGTACATATTAAATGCATTTTAATACAATTACAGGGTTAGAGCCAAAGCTATTGGATTCTGCCGAATCCGTGGCCAGCACTGTGGCTCCGCCACTGCTGGTGCCTCAAATTTGTTCTGTTATATTCATTTATCAATAGTTAAGTTGTTGAAGTATTTCTTAGTATTAGAAAGCTAGAAAATTAGGAAATTTTCTTTCTGTTAGATACCTATCATATAGATTGCTGTTACATAGTGATTTTTCTTTTGTGGAGAATCCATCTCATCAGGTAAAGGGACTTCATGGTATGATATGTTCTCATAGTAATGAGTAATTTGATCTGCACTGTTGTCTTCCATGTGGAAGTTGTACTATCCATCGCATGTCATTTACTAGAGCAGTTTCTTCACTCAAGCACCTAATTTTAATACTACAACTCGATGCAGCATCAATCTGAGTATATTGAATCATTACCTACATAATGTGTCTTTGAATTTTTTCCATGTGCAGAACTGTCTTTGTTTTTCGTGGTCACCAATGATCAAAGGCTTGTAATAACCTTCACTTCATGTTAATAATGAGTGTGTCTCTGACTCTCATTATATCCCCCTCCCAGTTTTCCTCTTGCTAGACTTAATTCCCCTTCTTGATTATGTCAAACATATTTCCATGACATGTATATTATCTTCTTTTTAATATGGATAGCTGTCTCAGTATTCCTGCCTCAATTCATTTAATACTTCCGTATGTTAAGAACATATTTCTATGACACGTATTAATGCTCTACATCTTCTTTTATTGTATGGCAGCACTGGACACAAAAAAGACATCATTCTTGAGAAAGCACTGGTATATCTCTCCATCTCTCTCTCATATATATGTGTGTGTGCTCGCGTATATGTGTGTGTGTGTTTATGCATGACACAGATTGACATTCTCTCTCTTTATTGATACTCTGTGTTATGATATGTATACTTCGCTAGTTGTTAATTTATTAAATTTTTCTCCTATAGCTATTGACAGAAAAGAACAAAAGTTCTTTCCTATTGTGAGGTGGTTCCTACCTTGTGGTATTTGATCTTTCAATGGTTGCTTCATGCTATATTGCTAATACTGTATAAATAAGTTTTAAAGAGTTCTCTATTATCTTCAGGTAAAACGTAAAGATGTTCAGTGGCATATGACAGCAACAAGAAATAAAATTATGCAATCAGATGATCTGGCTAGCCCTAAAAACATAATACAGACCAGTTCATTCCATGAATCAGTCTTGCAATCACTTACAATGGAAACTACTTTGAATCACAAAGAAGGTTCACCGCAAATTGAGCTGATCTCCCCTGCTCCACACGACAGGAAGATTCCTCTTTATGATTTTGCACATAGCAGAGCTGGTGATAAAGGGGATGATATAAACTTTTCCCTTATCCCATATTTTCCTCCAGATATTGAAAGGCTTAAGAAGATTGTAACTCAAGAATGGGTGAAAAAAGCTGTCTCAAGTCTTCTTAATCCCTCTTCTTTTCCCACTTCTGATGATATTGAACAAAGAAACAAATGGATCAGTGAACATGTTGAAGTGGAGATTTATGAAGTCAGAGGGATCCATTCTTTGAATATAGTGGTTCGTAATATCCTAGATGGAGGTGTGAACTGCTCAAGGAGAATCGATAGGCATGGAAAGACTCTATCTGATCTCATATTGTGCCAGAAAGTGTTATTGCCTCTGTAATTGAACAGATGGGAAGACTGGAAAAGACACACTGACTCCATTTTCTTTATCCTGGGAGGTGATAGTAGTGACAGTGGGGTGGGGGACAAGCTCCCTAGCTACAAGTTGGAGTATATCAGAACCTGAAGACTTACTTTTGAAATAAAATTTGTTGTAGTACCAGTACATGTTCATAAACAAGTTGTCCGAACTCTTTATTCTGAAATAAAATTACTGTTGCAGAGTTTTTTACTCTTTGTGAAAGCCATGAATGTCACAGGTACAGACTCAGCATTTGTTAGTGCACAACATGCATGGTAAGTAGAAAGGTTTGCAAAAGTAGTTTTATGGTTGATCCGCAATCCAACAAAAACATAATTATTGTTGAAATTATCGATCAACGCATCAAATAAATCACGTTTGCATTTATATTAACTTGGTGCTTTTCTGAGTTTTTAAGCTATTTGTGGCAGTTTGAACTAATTTAACAGGTCAGTTATAAGCAGATGGGAGGTTTGCTTGTTCAGGTACATAAGACCAAGGTACACATTTCTATTTAAGTTAGCAATATAGCATCCTTCTTACTATTTCCACTCTTCTGTACATGCCTTTCAGTTGTACTCAAATTAAACGCATAACTGTGAACGATATATGCTTAGTAAAGTAGGCGGAATTTCAACTATTGATAGCAGTTTTTTATGGTAGACAAAATGATATTAAGCTGAAATCATTGCTGTAGGAGCTTTGAATCCAACAGGAAGACAGGTAATGAAGTAAACAGTGACCTTATGCTTGAGCCTTCGAAAGATTAAAGCTCTTTCTCCTTTCCAATGGAAAACTGCTATAAATATTTTCTTCATGAAAGTCTTCTCTTCACTTCTTGGCATTACTGTTGCAGACTCCTCTTCTTTGTTTTCTCCATCTTCCACTGAATCTCCCCAGTGAAGTGGATAGCTCCTCAGGAACACTCTTCTGTTATTGTAGTCTTCGTTACGAAAACTTCTTGATCTTCCACCATTTTCCTTTGATATTGTAGCATCCATGAGCCAAGATATTAGTGAATCTTCTGCAGGCTCTGCTTCTTATAATAACTAAGTGGATATTTAGAATGTGCTTATGTCTATGAAAAAGAGAGAAACGACAAGTTTTCACCTAGAAAAATGAGGCTAGGGGGGATAATTTAATCACTTTGTTTGGTATTTTTAGTTGTTTCTTGTCTTTTTAAGAGTTTGTTATTTGTACTATAGCCTAAAAGCTATATCTTTTCATTATTTGGAAAAATAAATTAAACCTATTGTACACTCCACTATGGCCCATGTTAGAGGTTTTCTATGCTATTATTTCTAACTTTTTGTTCTTGTGAATACATGCCACAAAATATAGAGAACTTTTAAGGCATTTTATTTTTATCCATATAGTTATATGATAGTAGACGGAGATTAGCTTTATTAAAGCAGCATGGTTTGTGAGAATTCATACATCTAACTTGCTTGAAACTGAGACGTTATTGTCATTGTTTTCTTGTTGTTGTGTTCCTACATAAAGTACAAAGCTAATCTTTTGGTAATGAAACAATTAGTAGCCAGTAGGTATATGCTTCTAGTTTTTCACTTTTCCTACATAATCTATGAAGGTATATTTTACCTTGTAAATTGTTTACTTTATACGCATGCACACACAAAAACATGTGTACAAGTGTGGTGTTGGCTAATTTTCTAACTGTTCCTAGGAATTTGTCGAAACAAATCCCCCTTTTGACCAAGTTTCATTTTCCTTTTGACTCATTTTCAACATTTTTATGTATTTTTGGAACAAGGGGCATACTTTTTTTTTTTTTCCCCCTTGATTGTGGTGTTTGAGTTAGCTTTCGCGCATATTGCTAACTCTATGGGGTACCTGCCACTTTCCACCAGCAACAAGTATCGAGTAACTCAATCTACCAAGACTAAGACAAATAGGAAGAATCACCTAGTATTTTTGTCTCTACTGAATTTGACGAGGGACATAATTTTCAATCATAGAAATAGAGTTGAAAACCCATTTTTTTAAAAAAAAATTTCTGGTTTGTAATCAATTTCGTTTAGAGTGAGAAAGCCAAAACAAAATCAGGAAAAAGACATTTTAAATATCTGATTGTCCAGCATAAACAGCTACTCTGCCTATCATCCGTTTCAAAAAGGATGACATATTTAAATATTTAAAAAGTAAAGTTTTTTTTTTAACTCGAGATGTTCAAACATTTTAACTCTAAACGAATAGTCATTTAGCTTTATATAAATATTTTTTAAAGAAGTTTGAATTCAGACCGCTAGATGATTTTCTACCCTAGTAAGTTTGTATTATGAACCGTGACCGCTAGATGATTTTCTACCCTAGTAAGTTTGTATTATGAACCGTAACATTCTTTTTTAGACAGACTAAGTACAAAAAGTTAATACAACAACAAAATGTGTCAAATAAATTCTCAGAAATTAAGCAGTTTGCCATTAACGGCAGTGGTTAATTCTTGTCAATGATGTTAAGGCACGTTGAAAACAACTTAGCATTTTATTAAGGCAAGACATATATACCTGTCAGTTAACTGAACAATACTAATTAATTATTAATTACAATGATTAATGTGTTGTGTCCCTTATCTGTAATTTTAATAATTGAGAATGTTGTATAATTGGTTGTTACACCAATTATTTCTACTTTTTTTCTTGTTGGTCTGCACAAGTAATGGTAGTTGTACCAATGTATTTATCACTCCATGAATTCAAAGCATTGCTGAGGTTACAAATTTCTTTGGGATTTAATACTATTATAATTGCCACGATTGCTTCGCAATAAAACTTAATCTGTTCTATCAAGTGATCTTTTATAAAAAAAAAATTGTCGATGTAAAGTTAATTTTCTCAACCTTACATAATGTTTGATGAATATCTATAAAGTCCCATTATTTTTATAAGGAAAATATTTTATGGATTAAGTGTTATGATGACCCAAAAAATATTTACTAAATCAAATTACTTAAGTTATAAGGTAATTACAAGTATAAAAGTTTCATTTTAAGAAAATTTCAATGTTATCTACTCTTTTGAATATGCACACATTGTCGTCCCACAAATGAGGTTAGAAGAGGTCGAGTGTCTACCTTTGTAAGGGTCAATAGAAGAGTAAAATTTAAATTAGTGATGGGAAAGAGTCAAATTAGAGCCTAATTTCACTCAAATCCAAGATAATTACATCCATCCTATTTGAGAGGTAAAGAAATAAAAAAAATAAATTTAAACTCCTATTATTTGGATCTCCCAATCACGTGTCATTGAATTATGGGGTTATAGTAATTATTTTGCGCATGAAAAGTAACTCAAAATTTGTGTATTACAAACTGAGATAGAGAGGGTGCCTTTTTTGTTTCTTTAATCTCAATAACAAAACAGGTTAGAATATTAAAAAAAGGCAGAACAACTTTTTGTTGTACAAATTTCTTTTTTTATTCTGCCATATTTCTAACTCTGAATAGTTATTGAGATTGAAGATTTTCATGCTTCTGTGAATATAATTATTTATTTATTTAATACAAAAAAAAAGATTTAAAAAAATATATACAATAATGGCATTCACAGGAACATTGGATAAATGCTCAGCTTGTGATAAAACTGTTTATTTTGTTGATTTGTTGTCTGCTGATGGTGTTACTTATCATAAATCATGCTTCAAATGTAGCCACTGCAAAGGCACTCTTGTGGTATGTATCCCTATTTTCTTTATATATTTACTATTCAATTCTACGTGCGTCCTCATTTTCATTAAAAAAATTCAAAAGATGGTCAGTTGAATCGGATCCTAGCTACCTAACTCCACCCTTGTTCCTGTCCTTATGAGCTATATAGATCGAAGGATGATTAAGTAAATATCTTTAGTCCGAATATTATATTTTGTATAGAGAAAATTATATTGCTTATATAGATTAAAAATTACAAATTTTCATTAATACATATTAAATTTTAACACATTTGACAAAATTTCTGGTTTCGCTAGGTCTCACCCACAATCGATCAACTATACCACAATTCCGAATTTTATTTACTATCAGTTGTGTAAATTATTTATTAACATTTAGAGGAGATATTATAATTAGACCATTTTTATTCTTATTTTATGTGAGATTTCTTTACGATATATATATATATATATATATTCTTGAATGCAAGTTATGCAACTTTTGGCTTTATAAGAGATCAAGTTGTTAAAAAAATTAAATTGTCATCCATCCTTAAATCCCCATTATTTTTGTGCTTCTTATTTCTGTTATTACATTTATTCAAAATATATATTTGATGATTTGGAATTATTAATTTTTTGGCAGATGAGCAATTACTCTTCTATGGATGGAATCTTGTACTGCAAGACTCATTTCGAACAATTATTTAAGGAATCGGGAAATTTTAGCAAGAATTTTCAGAATCGTAAGACATCATAATTTTTTTAAATTAATTTTTGCTAAGCCTCTTTAATCTTAATTTTTACTAATAATCTTAATTATTAACGTTGCAGCAGCTAAGTCTGAGAGGCAAAATTCATTGGTATGTTCACAACTACACATTTCAAAAAATATATATTTTTCTTAAAAAAATAAATTTGTTTCTCGAATATTTTTAGCTAGCAATTAATTATATATTTTGTGCAGACAAGAGCTCCAAGCAAACTTTCAGCTATGTTCTCTGGAACCCAAGATAAATGTGCTGCTTGTGACAAAACTGTTTACCCACTTGAAAAGGTACAAATATTAAACCATTAATTAATTGTTTTTTTTTAAATAATAAAATGGTTTATTCATGATCAATTAATCTCAATTCATTCACAACTCGAAAATCTCTGGATCTATGCTAGTTTTCAACTCCTCGAAGTATTTCATCGACCTAGCTCCAACCTATCACAACTTTCTTCCTTTATTTGAACTAATTGAACCTATATATGCTTTGCTTTACACATAGGTAGAGTTTATAGTTTTAAATGAATGAGTTTAAATTATATATACTCTATGGTATAGAATTATTTTGCAATATACAAGGCTATAATCTATTTGATTATAATATATATATATTATGAAATTAGTCATTAATTTTTACATTAAGATAAATTGTCTACGTTACATCTTCTTAGAATGTGGCCCTTCCTCATACCTCTTGTGAATATGAATATTTTGTGAATCAAATGGTCCTTTCTATAGCAAGTTATTGCTATGTTTCTTAATTTGCTAACTACTATATCTGATTTTTTATGAAGAGTTATGCATTACTACAAGTCAATTTATAACCTAATACTCTCGTATATATTATCAGTGCACAAAATGTAAACTCTGACTATTTCAAAATCGAAATATATATAGGTGACAATGGAAGGAGAATCATTCCACAAATCATGTTTCAAGTGTGCACATGGAGGTTGTGCACTTACCCATGCAACATATGCATCCCTTGATGGAAACTTGTATTGCAAGCATCATTTTGCTCAACTCTTCATGGAAAAAGGAAATTACCAACATGTCCTCAAAGCTGCAAATAACAAAAAGAATAGCGCTGCTGTAACACCATTAAATGATGATGAAAGTAATGCTGTTGAAAATAAATCAACAGAAGAGAATAATAATGATGATAATAATAATAAAGAGCCTGAAAATGCAGAGGAATCACAAGAATCATAATATAAAAAAAGTACCCTCTCTCCCCTAAGTATTATAAATTACATTTAATTAAATTTTATCCTTTAATTAATTGGATCAATTGATCCTTCTATCTATTTTGATAGCTAAAATGTTTGTGTTTATCATATATTAAATTTTTCCCATTTGTTTATGCATATATTTATCCAAGGCAACCCCTCATATGTAATTAATTAAATTTTATTGTCTCGATATAATATTCCTTTGTTAATATATATATACATATACATACATTTTGTGCAATGTTGTGTCAAGGTGTATATTTTCACGTTAACTATATTGGATTTTAATTTTTTTATGGAGCTATACTTAGCGTACAAATTATAATTATAGCGTATATTATACACTCACATACCCACACACACGCAATATATATATATATATATATAATGTTGTGTGGTAATCTTTTTATAGTTAAAATTATAAATTTCATAATTTAAAGAGTCTTATGTGTAGATGTTTTTTAATGGCCTCATATCACATTGACAAATTCAACAGCAGATCAACATTTGAAATTTATGAATTCATATAGCGGCCTTCTATAAATAGCGTTACACTTATAATTATTGGTATTAATCAGGTATATATATATATATATATATATATA
>JAJOOH010011942.1:0-17347 GCA_029582605.1 Solanum gracilifrons | reverse complement strand
GCTTTGCAAAATTAGTGGAGGGAAATATATATTTTTGGGGAGGGAAATATATTTTAGGGATAAAAATCAGAACCACAATATTTTTTCTAAAATAATCGTTGCCATAGAGTCATCTATTGCAACGATTCTAAAATCTGTAGCCATAGAAACTCTATAGGGACGGTTATAGGGATGATGCCACGGTTCATTTTAAGAATTGTTCTATTAAATCCAATGATATATTGCAACAGTTATAACCGTTGTAATAGGCAATCTATTGCTACGATTGTGTAACCGTTGCTACATAAGCGTTGCAGTAAGTCAAATTTTTAGTAGTGCATCTTTTGAAATGATTACTATTGAACCAAAATGGCTTGTTCAGATCTCCCATCTTGACATCCGCGGTTTTTTCAATTGTAGCCATCTTGAATCTCCTTAAAATTGTTAGTGAAAAACTTACAAGATAACAAAAAATACAAAATTACAATTGAAAATAAAAATGAAGAAATAAATCTCTTCAGACTGAGGCGCAGATATCTTGCTCTCTTTAAGGAGATTCAAGCCCACTGCAGAAAATGTTCTTCACTGGTCCAGCAGTAGTCCACTTGACTTGTCCCCTCCAAGATACAACAACATTCACAAAGTATAACTCAACAACTCTGGACAAGAGTTGAGTCCAAAGATCCACAAAAGAAACACCCCCTTCAACTAATAAGAACTCTCTTTTTGACAAACCTTATGCACTCTATATTTTCTTGTATCTAAACCAAATGAAGATCACCACTATTTATACTAGAAGAAGTCTTCCTAGCAATGAATAGGAAGATAATGGTGTAGTAAATAGTGAAGATAATGGTCTTAGGAGTTACATAGGTTACAAGGATAATGGAGGAATTAAGAATGGAATAATGAGAGGGGATAACCAATGTCTCTAACGTGCATTGGCACAGCGGCCAACTTTCCAATGTTCACAGAAATGTTCATCATAAAGGCTAATGCAATAATGCCTTTGGTTATTAATTATCCACTAAGGCACAAATGTTTATCCATTGCAAGCAATGATCCAGTAGATGCTCCAACGAATAGACAAACACAAATTGTTAATGTGGCCATTCTAAGGTAGAATATAATATAATATTAAAATGCTGATCAACAATAACTTTATTCACGTATAGAAATCAATACCACGTCAGAAGTCCATCTATCTTCAAATATGGATCAGAGTATGAGTTATTGACTAAACAAGATGGCATCAAGAGTTTAGTCATAGCAGAAAAATATGAGATTATCATCAACCCGTTACTCAGTTATAATAATAAATATGCAATGAATGAATTCTATAAGAGTATGATTTACGGGTATTGTTCCCTGAGATTTAGTTATAAATAATATCTTACCTATTATTGTTCAATTCTTTTATTTATTGTATAAATTTTGACACAAAATATATTTGCCTCAAAAGAGACAAGTTCCAAACAACACTATCGATCCAAAAAAAAAATGTAAATGTAAATCGAACTGTGTCTCATTGAATGATAATTACTACTCAGAGCAGCAAAATGCTCCTAAAGAAGGTAGAAAAGTCTAAATTTGTTGAACCAACAATACTTGTCAGTGAGAGAGAGTTGTTTTTCCGGCTAATTAAGAGGCAGGAAGAAAGTGGTTCTGTGGAGGAGGAAGAAGCCATTCCTTACATCATAATTGATCATCATAGGTTTTTAAATTCCTTGTGTAATGATTGAGCTAACATCAATTTGACGTCGTTGTCTATATATCTATAAGCAGTCTAAGCTAAGCAAATATAGACATACAAACATGTGGTTTGCAAATGACAAATTAATTAATAAAGAAACTCATTCAAATAGTTGATGGTGAGCTAGTACGAGTGCGTGCATATGCATGTTTACGTTACCAGCTGATTGTGTCTATCATCCTTGGGAGATCCTTTTGACAACAAAAAAGCTTGTGTGGACTCGAAAATTAACAAAATAGAATTTCGTGTCCCTGGTGATGAGGTGAACTTTAGGGATGGAAGAGATCTTTAATTCCTAAGAATATATATAACAATTTTTGTGATTAACATAGTACAAGAGGTAGACTAAATATTTGAGCCAAAGTCATGATGACTAATAGAGTTCACATAGATTTTCTCAGTATCATTGACCAACTCTGATAGAGCTACCTGAGAAAAATAAAAATGTGATCACTTTTAAGGATCGATGGTAAAGACACAACCAACATATTAGGCTATAACAACCCAATGAGAACATAATTTTTATTTGTTGTGATGTTAAATTAACTGTTACTTGATAGGCAATCCAAATTTGAAAAAAAATATATCTTTATTTTTGGAATAGATCGTTTTTGCTTTTAATATGTGTTATGATGCATGCTTAATTAACCAGGAAATGTCACATGAGAATATTAGAAAGGATATCTGAAAAATATCTCATAGAAATATGTCTTTACAATTTTTCATGATACAAGTTGGGTAAGCAAATTCACGGAAAGAATACCACGATCCATGAATGAAATCACAATCCAATCCAGGGTCGTGTATCACATGTAACCTAAACAAAGCAATGGGACCTTTAAATAGTCGTGATTTGGAGCTTCAATTCTATTCACGATCGTAGATGGATGCGTACATATATATGGAAACTGTTAGGAAAACACGGATAAACACAAAAATATATATGGTCAAAATGATTGAAATAAAATGGGAAAATAATGACACCAAGAATTTACGTGGAAACCCTTCTAAATAAGGGAAAAACCATGGGCCAAGAGGAGCAATTGATATCACTATAGTAAGGAATTTTACACCGTATAGTCACGAATACAATACTCAAAGTGACTACTACACACTCAAAAGGAATAACACTCTTTTGATTTTTCACCTTACTAAAATATCGCTCACACTCTATTTTTCTTCACAAACTATTTTTCTTGTATAGTCTATGGAAACTTCACAACTCTCTATAGTTTTCTTTCTCTGTGAATTGGTGTATCAAATGAGGAGCTGAAGAGCTCCTTTTATAGATGCAATTGCATTGCACTATTCAAAAATCATGCCATCGAAAATTTGCATTGCTGCAAACTTTGTTGACAAAAGAAAAGGTTTGCAGCTATTGTTGACAAACAAATTCAGCTGCATTTTCTTTACAACAATTGTAGCCACAATTGTTGACCCAAAAACTCATGGGATGGACCCCACAAATCTCCCCCTCCAGTCCCATGTACTAGAAGGAGGTATCTTCATCTTCTTTAGGGAGAACTCATACCCACAAGTTCTTTGCATAACTCGAACTTGTCTTTCAGTATCGTCTTGGTCAGCATATCTGCAGGATTTTCACTTGTGTGGATCTTTTTGACGTGAAATGATTCACTCTCCTCTTCCTCACGAATCTAATGATATCTGACGTCGATGTGTTTTGTTCTTGCATGGTACATGGAGTTCTTGCTCAAGTCTATTGCACTCTGACTGTCATAATAGACAGCATACTCCATCTGTTGCAATTCAAGTTCTTGAAGAAATCACTTTAGCCATATCATCTCCTTGCCGGCTTCAGTAGCCGTAATATACTCAGCTTCAGTTGTAGATAGTGCAACACACTTCTGCAACTTCGACTGCCATGATATAGCTCCCCCTGAAAAAGTAAACAAATATCCAGTAGTGGATTTTCTGTTGTCAAGGTCACCTGCCATATCAGCATCTGTATAGCCCTTCAAGATTGGATCTGATGCTCCAAAACACAAGCATTCATTTGAGCTTCCTCTAAGATACATGAGTATCCACTTCATATCTTCCCAATGCTCCTTTCCCGGATTGTCGAGAAATTTGCTGACAACACCAACTGCATGAGCAATATCAGGTGTAGTGCATACCATTGCATACATTAGACTTCCGACGACGGAGGAATATGAAACTTTGGCCATGCTCTCTTTTTCCTCCATAACTGTAGGACACATCTTCTTGCTCAACTTCATATGACCAGCAATATGTGTACTAACAGGCTTAGCATTCCTCATATTGAAGCGCTCTAGTACATGTTCAATATACTTTTTCTGTGACAAATAAATCTTCCTTTCATCTCTGAGACGAGTAATTCTCATGCACAAAATTTGCTTGGCATGACCCAAGTCTTTCATAGCAAAAGACTTACGCAACTCTTTCTTCAACTCGTCAATCTTGAAAGTATTCTTGCCCACAATCAACATATCATCCATATACAACAAGAGGATGATAAAATCATTGTCAGAAATTTTTTGTACAAATACACAATGATCTGAAGAAGTCTTCTTATAGCCTTGCTGCCCCATAACAGATTCAAACTTTTTGTACCACTGTCTAGGAGTTTGCTTTAAGCCATAAAGACTCTTTTTGAGTTTGCACACAAAATTTTCTTTACCTTCTACTTTGAAGCCCTCAGGTTGTTCCATATAAATTTCTTCTTCTAGGTCACCGTGAAGGAAAGCCGTCTTCACATCCATCTGCTCAATCTCTAAATTAAGACTAGCAGCCAAACCTAGAACTGTACGAATTGAGGACATTTTCACAACAGGAGAAAATATTTCGTCAAAGTCAATACCCTTTCTTTGACCAAATCCCTTAACAGCCAATCTAGCTTTGTATCTTGGTTTCAGGTTGTGTTCTTCAACTTTAACTTTGAGCACCAACTTATTCTTCAAAGCTCTCATGCCCTTGGGCAATTTTACCAACTCATAAGTGTGGTTCTCATGCAGAGACTTCATCTCATCTTGCATGGCTTCAATCCATTGATCCTTGTGCTCATCTTTTATGGCCTCCTCATAACATTTAGGTTCTCCCCATCAGTGAGTAATACATACTCATTGGGTGAATAACGAGAGGAAGGAACCCGCTGCCTTGTGGACCTCCTGAGCGGAATATTTGATTCGTCCACAACTTCATGAGTAGGAGGATCATCAATAACAATATCATTGTTATTATCAACATTAACATGTTGATTCAATACATGATTATATGTATCATCGTGATCATCAAACCCAACAACATCATGCATACTTGTGTGAGGAACTTCTTCTAGATGAACTATACCATCAAAACTTGAAGATTCTAGCGTTTCCGCTTTGTCAATATCTTCAATTGTTTGATTCTCCATGAAAATAATAGCACGGTTTCTCACAAGTTTCTTCTCAATTGGATCATATAGCCTATAACCAAATTCATCAAGGTCATATCCAATAAAGATGCACTGCCTTGTCTCGGCATTTAACTTTGGCCTCTCATCTTTCGACACATGTACAAAAGCTTTGCAACCAAATACTCTCAAATAGTCATAGGAAACATCATTTCCATACCAAACACTATTTAGTACATCACTTTGCAAAGCAACAACAGGAGATAGATTAATAATATGTGCAACGATCAATAAAACCTCACCCCAAAATGAGCTCAACAACTTTGCTTCAGAAAGCAAACACCTAACTCTTTCCATCAAGGTCCTGTTCATCCTCTCAGCCAAACCATTTAGCTGAGGAGTCTTCAGAGGAGTCTTTTGGTGTCTAATGCCTTGATGTTTGCAGTATTCGTCAAATGGTCCACAATATTCACCACCATTATCAGTATGAATACTTTTCAATTTCTTTCCAGTTTATCTTTCAACTGAAGCCTGAAACTGCTTGAAGACACCTAACACTTGGTCTTTAATCTTCAAGACATAGACCCAAAGTTTTTTCGAGCAGTCGTCAATAAAAGTGACAAAGTAAAGTGCACCACCCAATGTCTTTGTCTTCATTGGACAACATAAATCAGAGTGCACCAATTCAAGCAACTCTGTCTTTCTTGAAGGGGGGTAGGACTTAAAGGAAACTCTATTTTGTTTACCAACCAAGCAGTGCTCACACTTTTCTAATTTAGCACTTTTAAAATTTGACAATAATTTCTTCTTGGCTAGAACATTAAGTCCTTTTTCGTTAATATGGCTAAGCCTCTTGTGCCATAATGTTGAAGAGTCATTGCTCTCAACCGCATTTACCATATCGAAACAAGAAGAAGCCGTAGTCCAGTATAGACCACGACGCTTGTTACCACGAACCACAACCAATGAACCCTTAATGAGTTTTCATTTTCCATCACCATTGGTACTAACATATCCTTCATCATCCAAAACACCAACAGAAATTAGGTGCAGACGAACATCAGGTGCATATTTTACATTGTTCAAAACTAGTTTAGTTCCAACACTAGTTTCCAAACAAACTGTACCAATACCAACCACCTTAAAAATAAATAGTCTCATTACCCATACTCAAGGTTTCAAAATCACCAGGAATATAGGAAGAGAAAAAATCCATCCTTGATGTCACGTGAGATGCGGTACCAGTGTCCACAACCCAGTTTGACTCATCACAAGTAATATTTATCATATCCGCATCAAGGACGGTAACAAGATCTTCGGTGGTGACGGTGGCTAGGCAATTTTCATTGCCATATTCTTTAATTTCCTCTTTGTTTTTGTTTTCCCTCTTCAACTTCCTGCAGAACTTCTTTGTGTGCCCTTTCATGCCACAATGATAGCACTCGATATCCTTAAGTCTGCCTCTAGATTTGCTCCTATTTTGTTCTCTATTATGAGAACCACGAGTTTTGTTTCTCCCCCTGGAGCCAGTTATCAGGACATCCGACGAAGAAGAACCTTGAGATTTTCTTCTCATTTCTTCGTTCAAGACACTACTTTTGGCGGAATCCATTAAGATCACACCATCCAAAGAAGAATTTGACAATGAAGTCCTAAATGTTTCCCAAGAGTCTGGTAGGGAACCAAGTAGAAGCAAGCCTTGAATCTCTTCATCAAATTTGATGCCCATAGCAGATAATTGGTTCATGATCCCCTAAAAATTATTCAAATTGTCTGTCATCGGAGAACCATCATGATACTTTAGACTTAACATCTACTTTATTAAGAACATTTTGTTGTTGCCAGTTTTTCGAGCATACAAACTTTCAAGATGCTCCAATAGGGTTCGAGCATGTGTCTCCCCAGAAATATGGTTCAACACATTATTGTCAACCCATTGCCTAATGAATCCACAGACCTGTCTGTGCAACAGATTCCACTCTTCATCTGTTTTATTATCAAGCTTTACAATGGTAAAGACTGGTTGATAAAAATTCTTGACATAAAGCAGATCTTCCATTTTTCCTTTCCAAATGGCATAATTAACACCATTCAAAGTAACCATTCTACTTGTGTTGGCTTCCATCGTTTTCTCCAAAAATATAGTTATTGCAAATCAAAGTAAATCTTTTCTGATGTGGAAGTTCAGACTGTGCTGCAACCACAGAGCATACTCAGATAAAACCTTGACTCTGATACCAATTTGTTGGGAAAATACGGATAAACACAAAAATATATATGGTCAAAATGATTGAAATAAAATGGGAAAATAATGACACCAAGAATTTTACGTGAAAACCCTTCTAAATAAGGGAAAAACCATGGGCCAAGAGGAGCAATTGATATCACTATAGTAAGGAATTTTACACCGTATAGTCACGAATACAATACTCAAAGTGACTACTACACACTCAAAAGGAATAACACTCTTTTGATTTTTCACCTTACTAAAATATCGCTCACACTCTATTTTTCTTCACAGACTATTTTTCTTGTATAGTCTATGGAAACCTCACAACTCTCTATATTTTTCTTTCTCTGTTAATTGGTGTATCAAATGAGGAGCTGAAGAGCTCCTTTTATAGATGCAATTGCATTACACTATTCAAAAATCATGCCATCGAAAATTTGCATTGCTACAAACTTTATTGACAAAAGAAAAGGTTTGTAGCTATTGTTGACAAACAAATTCAGCTGCATTTTCTTTACAACAATTGCAGCC
This sequence comes from Solanum gracilifrons, assembly GCA_029582605.1. Taxonomy (NCBI): domain Eukaryota; kingdom Viridiplantae; phylum Streptophyta; class Magnoliopsida; order Solanales; family Solanaceae; genus Solanum; species Solanum gracilifrons. The sequence goes on along the minus strand of JAJOOH010011942.1, from coordinate 9,484 downwards.
ACAATTGTTGACCCAAAAACTCATGGGATGGACCCCACAGAAACAAGTATTAAAACCTTTGACCCCACCTTTTGATCTCGATCTTTTAAAATTTCCACATTTACCTCTCTTTTCCATAATTATATAAGTGTCTCTTCACTTTCTCTCCTCTCCTAACCTAACCTAAACTCACCACACACAAATACACTATTTGTCACGATTCAAAATTGAGGTCATGATGACACATATTTCAAAACTAACTCGATATGTAGTCTTTGCATATTAAAAAAATTCTTAATTACGTACTTTGAATTCAACTGTTATGTCAATGTAATATATATGTTATTTACTTTTTTATTAATTAGATGTTGAATCTACTTTTTTTTTTTACAATTCTAGTACTTGAAAAATGCGTGTACCGGTTGGTATTGTATCTTGAGGAACAAAAGATTAATTAGTTGAGTCATAAAATATTGAAAAGTTAATTTTATAGACGATTTTCTCAACTACAGTGACATAAAAATGATTTTGCATAGTGTGGAAAATAATAATGAAAAAGAAGTTGATCTCCATCTCCTTTTATATTGATTGATTCATTCTTCTCTTGTATTCTATAAATTTATTTTTGACAAATGCAAAATTTATATGCAAAGGCATGTATACTAAACTAGTATTTGAAAATGACGTGCCAATTTGTAGTTTACAGTTTTTGAGAGTTTGTTTGACATTGCTACTAAAAATTGCTTATTTTTAAAAGTATTTTTTAAAAATAGCTTTTTAAAAAAGTGTTTCTGAAAAATAATAGTTTTGTTTGGTTAATTCATTTGAAAAGTACTTTTGATAAATAAATTGTGTTTGACTAATCTTTTAAAAAAAATGTTTTTGAGAGTTAAATTACGAAAAAAGGTAAGTATCAATGTACTTTTAATATTAAGATTATTTTATAGAGAGAAATGTAGACATTGAAATTTTGTGGGACTCCACAAAATGTGTTTAATTCGAGTTGAGACTCTACAAGATGTGTTCAATTCAAACTAGGATTCTTGGAGGCTACTCAACCCTAAACCCTAATTCATGCCTATATAAAGTGCACTATATTCCCTTGAAAAGTCATATCGAATATTCATTAAATTCATATAATATTCATAAGGAGATCAAATTCCAATCATTCTAGTTCGAGAAATACGCACAAAAGGTCCTCGAATCATGGATAAATATCTTATGAGAGAAGAATCAATAGATAAATATCTTATGGGAGAAGAATAAAAAGAGGAACAAAATTGTACCAGCACTATGTTTATCAATAAAATTATGTTTTTTCATATTTTTTTGTGATTGCAATTTATTTTGTCACCTTGAAATTTGTTGCAAACAACTTGGCACGCCCTGTGTGACCAAATCTACCCTTCATCTCTTCTCTCAAAAATCAAATCTGCAAATCTGATCTCACAAAACTGCAAAGACGAAAGAATGAGTACTTCAAGCCTCGTCTTTGAGTTTCAACAAGTCTACACTCTGACAAGCCTTGAAGCAGGGGGCCTTTGTAGACATTGAAATTTTGTGGGACTTTACAAGGCGTGTTTAATTTGAGTTGGGACTCTACAATGTGTGTTCAATTCCAACTAGATTTTTTGGAGGCTACTCAACCCTGAACCCTAGTTCATACCTATATAAATGGTAATATATTCCCTTGAAAAAGCATCTTGCATATTCTGCAAATTCATGGAATATTCATAAGGATATCAAATTCAAATCATCCTAATTTGAGGAATACGACACAAACGACCCTCGAATCATGGATTAATATCTTAGTAGAGAAGAATCAATGGATAAATTAAATATCTTATGAGAGAAGTATCAAGAGAGAAACAAAATTGTACTCGAACTATGTTTATCAATAAAATTATGTTTCTTCATATTTTTTTGTGATTGCAATTTATTTTCTGTCACCTTAATATTTGTTGCAAACAAGAAACTAATTTAAATATCTATTAGAATTTTTTTAATTTAATTTACATTAAAATGTTCATATTCAAGTTTTCAATCAATATTATACATACATACATAAACAAATAATAAAATAAAATATTAATATAATATTAACATGATGCCTTAAATATAATTAAAAATATCAAGCAAAACAAATTTAAAAATCATTCCACAAATTAAACCACTATATATAAAAAACTCACCACAAAAATAAATAAAGCCCTTCATTTTTTAATCCTGTAAAAATATTGTTGTTACTTTTATTTCTAATTCCGTGAAATAAAAAGTAAAATAATATATAGAATATAATATATAAAATAATAATACATAAACATAAAATACAATAAAAAATAAAAAATAAAAAATAAAAAATAAATTTTTTGACTGAAACTTAACCAAACTTATGAGATATGCTAATTAATTGTTAAGGAATATATTGGTAAATATATGTATATATGGAAGTGACATTTTATTCTTCAAAAAAAATAATTTTCTGCTTCTACTTTTTGTAAGAAGCAGAAATATTTATGTAACGACCGGGTTTCGTCGTAATAGAAAATTCATCGGGGAAAATTTTTGGGTCGAAAAACTTATTCGTAGTAACTTGAAATTTCTCAACCTAGTCCAGATTTGAACGAAATCGAAGTCATTAAAGTCTAGAGAAATTTGGTAGCAATTGGGTGATCTATTTATGATTTTGATTACATGAGTAGTTAGATAAGTTGTTAAGAAATCCGTACGACTTTACAGAATTGAATTCGGGCGAGTAGAACTTCTGAAATCGATCTTAGATTGCACGGTATTTTATGAGCGTCATTGGTTAAAGGTGTGTTGTTAAATGAGGGTCTTGGAATTATTAAAATAGCTCACTGTTTCGAGCCGCTTCGACGGTGGTTTTGGTCGCTCTGGCGGGGCCGCTGTAGTGGCTAAGGGCCGTTGTGGCGGGCCAGACGCGACTTAAGGTTGTAAATAAACTCCAAAACGTCTTTATTCTATATTTTTTGGTTTTTAGAGCTAAGGAACGAACCCCAGGCGATTCTTGACAGTTTTCCACCATTCTTGAGGCTAAAGGTAAGATTTTAACTCCCCGAATCCGTTTTCGATCCGTAGAACGTAATCTAATGGAAAATTATCGATGGGGGAGGGTTTTGATCTAGAAACTAGGATGGAAAAATCCTTAGTTTGGATACTTGGGATCATGGGTATGATCTAGGGTTGTTAGAATTGTTAGTAATTCGGGTAATTAGTGATTGTTTATTCATTCCCGTATTATATTGATTTTTTGTAGACCAAGAACAAGCGAAACGAATCCGAAAAGGGAAAGATCAAGTTTTTTAGGGTTTCAAGCTTGTTTTGGGGTAGGTGATGGTTGTGATTCTATGATTATGTAATGTATGCTTGTCTTTGCTTCATTGTGATACATGTTTGTATGCGAGTGTTGCATTATTGGTCACACTTGTTGTAAATGAGGATACATGACTGATGAATGCCATGAATCATGACTTTATTGTATGATTATGAGAATGTACTTTGTGATTGTGATTGTGGCTTGTTGAATGGATCGAGTGTTGCTTTCCGACACACTAACTTGGATCGATTGCCACGTTCCGGCATAATTATCGGATCGGTTGCCACGTTTCGGCGTAAACATTAGATCGGATACCACGTTCTGGTATGCTAACTATTTGGGTTTGGGTTCCATGAGAGGACCAATGATTTGTCATAATTGTGTATCTTGAGAAATGTGAAGTTGTTCGTTGCTCGTAAATGTTGATAACCTTGTATATGTTCGATATTTTGCATGTGATTATATTGTTGTATTGATTGATGTATGTTGCACTTAGTGGGATAGCCGTCTGATCCTACCAGTACCCTGTGATTGTATACTGATACTGCACTTGCTTCTTCTTTGTTGAGTACAGGGCATCTTCAGGTGGCTATTGACAGACCTCGCTTAGAAGATCAGTGATCGTTGTTCGAATTCAAGGCTGAGCCAGTTCTTCCAGGCTGCCATGAGTTCTCCTTTCGTCTATGTCCACATTTCGGATTTATACTTTTCTAGTTAGTTATTAGTTCATTAGTTGGGGTTGTAACCCTTCCTGTTAGACTTATGGATTTTGTTAGATGTTTTGGTACATTGACGTTTAGGTTCTAGGTGTATTTTCTGAATTGTTTAGTTGTTAGATCATTTGAAAGTTTATGGGAACTTCAGATTTTAGTTATTTAATTTGCTTCCGTAGCTTAAGTGCTTTAGTTTTTGGTTTAGTTGCTTGGTTTTGGTTGTAGTAGTGGTTCTCACACCGGAGGGTTAGTGTGGGTGCCAATCATGACGATCTGGATCGTGACAAATTTGGAATCAGAGCCTAGGTTCGTTGATCTCGATGTACTAAAATGAGTATAGTAGAGTTTTACGGAACGGTACTGGAACGCCTTTACTTTTCTTTGAGAGGCTATAGGACTTTAGAAAATCTCCTTATTTTCTATTGTCTCCTTTCGTACTATGACTTTATTCCAATTGGTATCTAACCTCCTTCACTCTCATGTCCGCAGATGGTTAATATTAGATTCAACGGCGTCAGGCCTATAGCTCCCGTCAATGCTCTAGCTGAGGAATCTGCAGCGAAAGGTCGCGATCGAGGCAAGGGTAGATGAAGAGCTAGGGGTAGAGGCCAAGGAAGAGTGGCGCCTACTAGAGATGGGGTACCGGTCAGAAATGCTCCCCAAAATGAGGCCCCTCATGTGCATCATGAAGAGATAGAAAGGGATATTGAGGCTGAAAATGTTGAGAAGGTTGGACAAGAGGAAGAGGTGCAGGCTGAGACTACCGGTGTTCCTCCTATTAACCCAGTGTTAGCTCAACAAATCAATCATGTTATTCCTGAAAGGGTTGGTTGGTCCTGGAGTGCTTCCTTCTGCTCAAGTAGCTTAAGCTCCTACTAATCCCCCTGTTGCTAGCACTGCGCCCAAGGTGGGTGGGATTGAAGGTAATGATGCTTTCTTCCGTCCTTTATTAGGTTCTGTTATGACTGGTAATGAGCATGAGATGTTGACTAAGTTTTTAAAGCTAAAGCCTCTTGTATTTCTTGATTTTGAAAAAGAGGATGCTTATGAGTTTATCTTAGACTGCTATGAGAGGCTTCATAAGTTGGGAATTGTCCATCAACATGGGGTTGAGTTCGTGACTTTTCAGCTTCAAGGTGAGGCTAAACAGTGGTGGAGAGCTTATATGGAATGTAGATCTTCAACTTTACCTCCACTTACTTGGACCCAATTTCATGCTTTGTTTCTAGAGAAGTATGTGCCTAGAACTTTGAGAGATCGCAAGAAGGATGAGTTAATGGCTTTAGAGCAATGTGGTATGTCTGTGGCTGCTTATGAGGCCAGGTTCCATGCTTTGTCTAGATATGCTACACAGTTGGTGATTACTGAGAAAGAGAGGATTCGTTTATTTATTAGGGGACTAAATTCTGAGTTGCAGGTATTATCTGTTCATATGACTTTTGCAAGTAGAAGCTTTAATGAGGTAACAGACTTCGTGAAGAAAGTGAAGGGGGTGAGGCGAGACGGTCAGGCTAAGGCATTGACAAAAAGGGACAAGAACTTGGGTAACTTTCAAGGTTCTTACTCCAAGGGTCCGAAAGGCCAACGCTTGCAGTCAAGCCAATTCAGTACACTATGCCCGCCTCTACAGGTAACTACTCAGGAACTCCATCTCATAATTTGATTCAGGATAGCCAGGGAGTCGCGCCTTTGACGGGCGGCAGACCGTAGCAGACTAGAGTTGTGGTACCCGCAAGAAATGGTAATAATGGTAGAGGGCGTCTACAAGGTGGGCAAGGTAATCAACGAAGCCGTGAAGGTAGAGGAAATGGTAATGCATGGAGAGGTAACGTACAACCAGGAAGGGAAGTGGTTCGTCAAGATGATAGGGCTCAGTGTTATGCCTTTCCGGGCAAGAATGAGGCAGATGCGTCTGACGCAGTGATCATATGTACTATTCTTGTCTGTAACCGGATGGCTAATGTGTTATTTGATCTGGGTTCTACTTATTCATATGTATCTGTGCGATTTGCCTCAAAATTTGCTATGATTTGTGATATACTTGATGCCCCCATCCATGTATCTACCCCAGTTGGAGATTTAGTCATAGTCACCCATGTCTATCGTGTTTGTCCTATTTTGTTTATGGGTTTTCATACTTGGGCTGATTTGGTGATTTTGGACATGACTACTTTTGATATAATCTTAGGCATGAATTTGTTGTCTCCCTATTATGATATGCTTAATTGTAATATTTAGTCTGTAACTTTAGAAATTTTGGGAAGGGGTGTACAAGCCTAAGCAAGCTAAAATCATATCCTCCATTCGGGCTAGTAAACTGGGAGGGCAGGGTTGTTTGGCTTATTTGGCTCATGTTAGGGATGTTGAGGTTGAGACTCCATCTATTGAGTCTATTTTTGTGGTGTCAGAATTTAGAGAAGTGTTTCCTAATGACTTGCCTGGTATGCCTCCGAATTGAGAGATAGATTTCTGCATTGATTTAAAACCTGGTACCCGCCCCATTTTTATCCCTCCATATCGCATGGCTCCGACAGAGTTAAGAGAGCTTAAGGCTCAAATCTGAGAGCTTCTTGATACATGGTTTATTCGTCCTAGTGCATCCCCAAGGGTGCTCCAGTTTTGTTTGTTAAGAAAAAAGATGGTAGAGAATGTGTATAGATTATCGGCAATTGAAGGGGTCACTATTCAAAACAAGTATCCTTTGCCTCGAATAGATGATCTTTTTGACCAATTGCAAGGTGCATCAATTTTCTCTAAGTTTGATTTAAGGTCTGGCTACCATAAATTGAAAATTAGGCATGAGGATGTGCCCAAGACGACTTTTAGAACCCGCTATGGGAACTATGCATATTTGGTTATGTCTTTTGGTTTGACTAATGCGCCTGCAACTTTCATGAGTTTAATGAAAGGGGTGTTCAAGCCATTTCTTGATTCTTTCGTCATAGTCTTTATTTATGATATTTTGGTCTATTCGAAGAGTGAGGAAGAGCATGCCGACCATCTTCGTATTGTTTTGGGTGTTCTTGGGAAACAAAAGTTGTATGCTTAATTCTCTAAGTGTGAATTTTGGTTGACTTCTATTGCATTTTTGGGACATATAGTTTTAAAAGAAGGGGTAATGGTAGATCCTCAAAAGATTGAAGCGGTTAAGAATTGGGTTCGGCCTAGCTTTGTGATGGAAGTTAGGAGTTTTGTAGGGGCTCGCTAGCTACTATTGTCGATTTGCGAAGAACTTTGTCTCTATTGCCACTCACTTGACTAGTTTGAGCAAAAAAGAGATACCATTTGAATGGACTGAAAAATGTGAGAAGAGCTTCCAAAAACTGAGGACTTTTTTGACCACCACACCTATCCTAACATTACCGGTTGAAGGTAAATATTTTATTGTTTATTGTGATGCTTCACATTCTGGTTTGGGTGCTGTGTTGATGTAGGATAAGAATGTTATAACTTATGCATCGCGTCAATTGAAGGTGCATGAGATGAATTATCCAACATATGATTTGGAGTTGGCAGCGGTGGTGCTTGCTCTTAAGACCTGGCGACATTATCTGTATGGTGTTAAGTGTGAGGTATTTACTGATTATCGTAGTTTACAACATGTGTTTACTCAAAAGTATAGACAGAGAAGGTGGATGGAGTTACTCAAGGATTATGATGTGACCATTCAATACCATCCGGGCAAGGCTAATGTGGTGGCAGATGCTTTGAGTCGAAAAACGGTAAGTATGAGTAGTTTGGCTTGCTTGAGTGTATCCAAACGACCCTTAGCTAAGGAAATCCAAACCTTGGAGTCTAAATTCATGCACTTGGGCATCTTAGAAAGAGGTGGGGTGTTAGCTAGCATTGAAGTGAGGGCCACATTTATTGAGGAGATCAAGGCCAAATAGTTTGAAGATGAGAATTTAAAGGAGCTTAGAAAGAAGACTACGATTGGTGAGGCACAAGAGACCACTCTTGATGTGAAAGGTATGGTCAATTTTAAAGGAAGAATCTGTGTTCCTAGAGTAAATGACTTGGTTCAGAAATTGTTGACAGAGTCTCATGGTTCGCGTTATTCTATTCATCCGGGTGTGACAACGATGTATTGAGACGTGAAGCGAATTTATTAGTTCCCGGGCATAAAGAAGGATATAACGGAGTTTGTGGCTAAGTATCAAAATTGTCAACAAGTGAAATATGAATACCAAAGGTCTGCATGTTTGCTTCAAAGAATGTCAATTCCGGAATGGAAGTGGGAAATGATAGCCATGGATTTTGTGGTTGGTCTTCCTAAGACTTTGGGAAAGTTTGATTCTATTTGGGTAAGGGTTGATAGATTGACTAAGTCAACCCATTTTATCAGATAAGAATAGATTATAATGCTACAATTGGCTAAGGTGTATGTGAAAGATATAGTGAGGTTGCATGGGGAGCCCATTTCTATCATCTCAGATCGTGGTACCCAATTTACATCCAAGTTTTGGAGGAAGTTACATGATGAATTGGGCACACAAATCACTTTTAGTGCAACCTTCCATCCACAGACGGACGGGCAGTCAGAGAGGACTATTCAAGTGTTGAAAGACATGTTGAGGGCATGGGTGATTGATTTTGGAGGGTATTGGGATAAGTTCTTACCTTTGTGCGAATTCTCTTATAAAAATAGTTATCACTCCAGCATTGATATGACACCATTTGAGGCACTCTATGGGAGGGGATGTAGATCACCCATAGGATGGTTTGAGGCTGGAGATGTGAAACATTTAGGGGTCAATTTAGTGAAGGATTCTCAAGATAAGGTGAGGAGTATTCAAGCTAAACTTTTAGTAGTCCATAGTAGACATAAGAAGTATGCGGATCATAAGGTAAGAGACATGTCGTTTCAAATTGGTGAGAATGTTCTTCTTAAGGTATCACCCATGAAAGGGGTGATGAGATTTGGCAAGAAAGGTAAGCTAAGTCCGTGATACATTGGTCCCTTTGAGGTTATTGAATATGTAAGACCGGTGGCGTATAGATTGGCTTTACCTCCTAATTTATCGGGAGTTCATCCGGTATTTCATGTGTCCATGTTGAAGAGGTATCATGGTGACGGGGATTATATCATTAAGTGGGACTCAATTGTGTTAGACAAAGACCTTCAATATGAGGAGGAACCGATTGCAATTGTTGATCGAGATGTGCGTAAGTTGAGGACCAAAGAGATTAAGTCCGTGAAAGTTCAATGGAAGCATCGTCCAATTGAGGAAGCTACTTGGGAAATCGAGAGGGACATGCGAGACAAGTACCCCTAATTGTTCGTCGATTCAGGTACTACTTCATCCCTTCTTTAGCCTGTTTTTCCTAAGTTTTGTCACTCGGGGACAAGTGATGGGTAAATTGGTATCTTTTGTAACGACTGGGTTCCGTCGTTATAGAAAATCCAACGGGAAATTTTTTTGGTTCAGAAAACTTTTTGGTAGTAACTTGGAAT
>JAJOOH010011941.1:0-12512 GCA_029582605.1 Solanum gracilifrons | reverse complement strand
CTTGAATATTATATATTATAGTTGGCCCTAAACTCTCTTTTATAATATAGTAGAATATAATAATAATAATAATAATAATAATAATAATAATAATAGAAAATATAATGTATCCCTAGTACAAGTAGTACTACAATACCATTAATTATATGTCTTTAATTTTATAAAAACTAATTAAATAAATTCCATAGGTCAATGTCAACTGAAAAGTCACCCCAATCATCATTTTCTCCATGTTGCATGGTTGTTGAATTATGTTCCTCATACAACAAATTTGGCAACAACTTATTTTCTTCCTCAAAGCTCAATACTTCTTCCTCAAATTCTTTCCGATTTTCCAGTAAATTTGTCCACCATTTAACTCCGTCATCGTCTATAGACGATGACGTTGTTTCTCTTGTTGGCTTCTCACAAATATTTACTACGATTTCTTTGCGTTGTTCGTCATCTTTGTCTAATGTGTTTGTGATCATACTATTGTTAGTGCACCAAGAAATATTATTTGCACTTGAGAAGGTTCGAGGTCGTGGTTGTGGTCGTGGTTGTAGTATAGTGCTTTCGGTGATCTTGAGGGTATTATTGTACTTATTCTCTTGTATCTGAGGAGGAGGAGTTATAATTAACTTCCTGTGTAGGTGTGTGTTCCAATAATTTTTCACATCGTTTGCTGTTCTTCCTGGAAGTCTCCCAGCAATAAGTGACCATCTAAACCAAAAAAATATGGCATCAAAAACAAATTACTATAATATTCGGGAGAGTAGTATGTATGTAGATTTACATGTCAAAAAATTACTTTTTGTGAATATATATTTATAATTATTCTTCAATATTTTTAGCGAAATTTTTGACTTGCCTGTTGCCTAGAAGCTTATGAAGTCTCAAAATGAGATCTATTTCATCCGGAGCAAAGTCACCTCTCTTGATATGTGGCCTTAGATAATTCAACCACCTCAGTCTACAACTCTTTCGACATCTATTTAGACCTGCATATATTTGTATGAAATAGTAAGTGGGGATTCCTGGGTTCAAACGAACCCAATAGTTTTTCCATAAATATTGTATATGGACTAAAAAATTAAGCAAATATATATGTATATTAACTTATAAACTCCTAACAAAATTGATTGATGACTCAGTAAAAAGAAAGGAGGCATGAAAATGCTATTTATGCTAGAGTTGTAGGTTCAGACGCCACTATCACAACAAAATGTTAAGTTTCTCTTTTCTTAAAAAGGAAATTTAGTACAATCTAATAGATTTTGTCTAAATAGTACTTTTGCATTAATAAATTATTAAATATCTACATAAATTTAAAACTCAATTATATAAACTTTAAAATTCATAAAATTAAAATCCTAATTTCGCTCGATAATTGGTTTACCCGCTCTAGAAGGAACAAGATGCCACTTTCCTTCTCCATACTTGTCAATACATTTCCTCAAAAGAATATCTTCTTCTTTAGTCCATGAACCTTTTCTTACTCCCAATGACTTGGCAATATTCATGATATGTTGTCACAACTACTGCAAATAATTCCAAAACCAAAAACAATGATTGAGTTTAAGGTCCGCTCGAGATTACAATAATTCTGAATTTTATAATAACGATTTTAGTATTTGTAATTTACTATTTTTATTAACATAAATACTGCATATGTGCTAATAACTCCGCCCTAAATCCAAAACACTTTAAATTTTTATAATCATAAATATTAAATTATGGTCTTAAAAATGTGACGTGAAATATTAAAATGGAAGAATTACCTAACTAGACTAAAAAGAGGAAATAAATTAAAGTTAAAACAAGGGAAATAATACTAAAACACAACTATATAGAAAAATACCTTTCAGAAGCTCTTTGGTTTGGTGGTGCTTTTATTTTTTGCTCTTTCCACAATTTTGTTATACAAAATGTGTGTGTACCTATCGATCTATATAGAGATTAGGAATAATAGTAAAGTATAGAAGGGACGTGGATGGATTGTAACCAATCACTAATGTGCCATAATGTTTCTTAATGGTTCCTCTGATTTCGCAAAATAGATAATACTATAATGTCATAAATTAGATCGTAGGTATGAGCTATTATATGTTATTTTAATATATTTAGTTTTTTACAAAAAAAATTGAAGTTGAAGATGGAGTGTGTGTGATTATAATTTTAACGAATAATATTTAACTGTTTGAATATACTTTTTCTAAAAATGATGAATCATATTTAAACATTAAATTTTAATTTAAATGAAATTATTTTTATGTAAAAAAATAAGATAAAAAATGAAAAAGACAAAGAAGAGTTTTTAGATATTTTTCAGATTTCAAATACAAGTTCAAGTTGCATTTGAATTTGGGCGAAATAATGATTTTAAAATGAAGTGAAAAAAAAAACTAAGAAAACTTGAAAACTCACATGATAAGATGGCCCCTTAATGTATCACGTAATTTTAGTTTATAATTATATGTTTTAAAAGTTTTTTTTATTTCTTTAAATTTCATGTTTAATTAAACTACCACACTTAAATTGAAATGGGAATACTTGGTAACTTTTTTATTATTATTTTGCATTAAACTAAATAAAGGAATTAAAAACCAATACAAAAAAAATATTCTTTCTTTTTGAATTTATATTTGATAAATATTTTTTTAATTCTAACAACATTTTATATGACTTGAAAAATATAATTTTTAAAAATATTTTAATATATTACATGTATCTTTAATTTAAAGTGTCAATCTAATCAACAAAGACAACTTCCAGGAACAGAGTTCCTTCACCACGTGGTGAAATGCAGCACGACAAGGAGGTTTCAATTAAGTTATTTACATTGATAGTATAACAAATATTTTTTTTGAATAGTTAAAAATATTTTATTCTAATTAAAAAATAATAATAAGTAAATCATTACATTACTAATTTACTATTATATAAAAGTGTCTTAGAAATAAATCTCTGTCTCCGTCATTATAGAAGTAGCTAGAAGCAGACATTTTTTTATTGACATGTTTATTTCTAGCTTAGAGTATTTATGAAATTTTTGTATTTTTTTATTTTAACTTATTTATCTTTTTTTAGTTGATATATATTTAAATATTACGTAAATAATATTATAAGTAAGTCACAATAATTAGCAACATAAAATATTTAATTATTAAAAAATTCAGTTGATTCTCAAGTTTTTATCGGTGACACACAAAATGAGATTGAGGAAATAACAAATATTATTTGAAATTGACGTAAAATGTAGTATAATTTATAATAATTGATAACTCAAAATATTTGAAAAGATATATAAAAAATTCGATTGATTCTTGATTTTTTGTCAGTGCCACATAAAATGAAACTGAGAAAAATAACTTATATTATTTAAAAAATAACATAAAAATAGTATAAATATGAAAAGAAAAATTAAGATCACTCATAAGTTATACTTACTACTAATTAAATAGGTGCAAAAACTTTATTTCTTTGATTGCATTTTTCTATACAAGCAATTAGTTGTATACATTTATGCGATCTTTATTTGTCAAAAAAATCAACATTTTTATTTGTCTCTCTTTAAATATGTATAATTCACGTTGTTGACTTTCAACGATAACTTTAATAAGATTTCATATTAATATAAGAGATATAGAGGGAAAAGAAGATAGATTCACACAATTATACCGAGGGAGAGAGAGGGCGAGAAGAGTGTGGAAAGCGAGAGGGAGGAGAGTGATTAGTGAGAGAGGAGAATTGAAATGTTAAGTATAGTTATGCTAGATAAATTTTTTAAAAGTATTGCTCGATTATGTGTATATGGTAGTTATATTTTTGTTTAGTTATATTGTTTATGCATTAAAATAATATTTAAAAGATTTAATTTTTCAAAAAATTTCCGTCTACTTTGGAGGGTTATTTTTTTACTGATTTTTTTTTAGTTGTGGTGTTTAATCTTCTCCAGGAGGAATTTTTTTACATATATTAGTCTATATTCTATAGTTATGAGTGATAGTATCATCACATACCATCTCATATTTTGATTTGATTCTAAATTTTTCAATTTGTTTTGATTCTAATTTATCATTAGCAATATCAATTTATGTTCTGAATCAATAAAGACGATATGAACAGAAAAAATTAAAGGAGAGATAAAATTGTAATTTTGACAGGTGGGTAAAGAATTGACAGAAGAAAGATCTTCTGTTCTATCCGATAAAATTTCAAAGACTTTAATAGATTGATTGGTTAACATCAAATATAACAAAACACCATCAATCAGAGCAGAAGTTAATCAATCTTTTGTGATTCAAGTTTTATTGTATATCATTTGAGTTCATTATCTATCTGTCACGATTCAGACCGTCGTGATTGTCACCCACACTAACCTTCGCTGTGAGAACCATTACTACAACCCAAACTAACAAACTCAGCCAAAAACTAAGGCATTTAAAGATACGAAAGCAGATTTAAATGCATAAATTATATAGAGTTCCCATAAACTCCAAAGGTTTAAACAAATAAGACAAACTAATGCGGAAGAACACTTCCTAGAACCTGAAAGTCAATGTACCAAAACTCTACTAACAACAAGTCTAAAAACAAGGGGTACAACCTCGAAACTAAACAAACACCTTAACAAACAGTCTGAGTCCGAAAAGAGTGGACTTAAACAAGAAAGATCCATGACAGCCTAAAAGAACTGACTCACCCTTGCATCTGATCACGCTCAACAGTCACCTAACTGAGGTCTATCAATAGCCGCCTGAAGATGCCCTGTACTCAACAAAGAACAAGCAAGTGCAGTATCAGTACACAACCACAATGCACTGGTAGGATCACACGGCTATCCCAATAAGTGTAACATACATTAGTCAATACAACAATATAATCACATGCACATATCGAACATATACAGTAGCATCAACATATACGAACAATGAACAACTTCACGATTCTCACATATCACAGTTATATCAATTTAGAGCAATATACCGTCTTCCAATATCAATCGTCATTAGATATGAACAAACTCATCACAAGTAGATACACAACAGAATTCAATGGTCCTCTCATGGGACCCACACCAAACAATTAGCTTACCGAAACGTAGTACCCTATCCAATGATTATGCCGGAACGTGGCAACCGATCCAAGTTAGTAATACCGAAACGTGGCAACCGATCCATTCAACACACCACAATCACAATCACAAGTATATCCTCAAGATCATACATTTAAGTCATGATTTCATAGTAACCATCATTCATCTATCTCATTTACAACAAGTGTGATCAATAATGTAACATTCATATACATATATGTATTATAATGAAGCAAGAACAAACATACATCACACAATCATAGAATCACAATCATCACCTACCTCGAATCCAAGCTTGAATCCCCTAAGACACTTGAATCTTCCCCTTTTGGATTCTTCTCGCTTGTTCTAGGTCTACAAACAATTAATACACGCAAGGATCAACAAACGAGGCCTAATTACCTAGATTATAATCAACATTATCAACTCTAGGCCAACCCCAAGATCCCATTACTCAAATTAGGGTTGTTTACACCATAGAATCTAGATCAAAACCTTCCCCCATCAATAATTACCCATTCTACTACGTTCTACGGATCGAAAAATGGATTCGGGGAGTGAAAAACTTACTTTTAGCCTCAAGAATGGTGGAAAATTGTCAAGAGTCGCATGGGGTTCGTTCCTTAGCTCTAAAAGTCGAAAAGTGCAGAATAAAACATTTTTGGGGTTTTATTTCCGACTTAAGTTGCGTCTGTCCTGCTATGGCGGCACTCATCCCGCTATGGCGGCACTCATCCCGCTACAACGTCCCCGCCAGAGCAGCAAAGACCCCCGCCAAGGTGGCTTGCACGAACTAGTGAGCTATTTTAATAATTCCAAAACCTCCATTTCACAACACACCTTTAACCAACGACGCTAAAAAAATACCGATCATGCTAAGATCGATTCTGAGAGTTTTACTTACCCGAATTCAATTTTGTAAAGTCGTACGAATTCCTTAACGACTTATCTAACTACTGATGTAATCAAAATCATAATTAAATCACCCGATTGTTACCAGATTTCCCTACACCTTAATGACTCTGATTTCGTCCAAATCTGGATTAGGTTGGAAAATTCCAAGTTACTACGAAAAACTTTCCTGACCCCAATTCTTTCTCCATTGGCTTTTCCCTAACGACGGAATCAGGTCGTTAAATGTAACATCTCGCACCTAGAAACGACTAGAAAGATTTTAAAATCTGAAATTACTTATTTTGGAAAGAATAAGAAAAAAAAATCTCGAAAATTTGTCTAAGTTAGAAAAGTGAGTTTTGGTCATTTTCAAACGGCCATAACTCCTAGATTGGGATGAGTTAGTAGTAGTTCTTGATATGGTTGGAAAGACCTTTGGAAGATCTTTCCAAAGCTGCCGAGTTTGCATGATTTCGATATCGTATGAGTGAGTTATGCCTTTCGGAAGTTGGGTTGTTGGATTGAGAAAAGTCCAAATCCGGAAATAAGGAAGGGCAAACTAGTCTTTTCTCTAATTAATTTCCTAATTCATTTTTAGGGGTTTATTAGGGTAAAAACAGAACTTAGTTCAGTTTTGGAAAATTAGAATACACTTAGGGCTTGGAGGAGAGAGAAAGGAAGAAAGAACGGGAGAAAAAGTCAAGAATTCGCCAAGATCATCCAAGCGGTTCGAGTGGAATTCGTCGGGGGTGATCCCTACAAGGTATGTGATATCTTTTAGTGATGGGTTAGTTCACCCACACACCAAATTGTTTCAGTTCAGCGATTTTGGGTTGTTCACATGTTAAAAAGTGAAGTTCTTGAAGGACATCGTTAAGTTCTTGATTGGTAGTGTTGTTGAGGTTTCTTGTTGATTTGATTCATGTTTTTGGGTGGATTTTCGAGTTAGATCTGTTGTACGTTGAGAGTACTAATGACCCTAAGTGTTTGGGGAAAGAACTAGGGAAGATTAGAGGGTTTAGATATGATAAACGAAGGAGAAAAGTCAGAATTTTTTTGGGTAAAAAAGGTGGGGTGCCGCGCCAGCCAGCACGCCAGCTAGCGCGCCCCAAAGCAGTGTCTGAAACTTTGGCCTTGGGGAGCCGCGCCAGCCAGAGCGCCCTAACATGTTCTCTGAAGTTTGGGGTCTGGCATCCCACGCCTCTCAGAGCGCCAAGGACGCCAGTGCACCCCATTATTCCCCCATCTTTTCGTACTTGTTCCTAAGCGATGTACCTATGTTTTCTAGTTGATTCCAACACTCTAAGGTACATCTAAACATCATGAAGCCATCCATAAACGTGAGATCATAAACCTTGAATCCATAAGTCAATTCAAGGAAATCAAAGTCAAAGAAGTTAAGAGTCAAATCTAGAAGTTAAGAAGCAAGTCAAAGCAAAGTTTCTTAAAGTTTTCAAGAGTCTTTAACAATGCTTTAACTTCGTTTTAAGACTCAAGTTTTCAAGTTAAGCAAAGAGTAAAGAGTTGAGTTCATTTAACAAAAGTTATATTACTTTTATATATAAGTAAAGTTGAGTTTGTTATTGCTTTATCTTTAACGAACTAAGTTGTTTACACTGTTTTACAAGCTTTATATATATACATTGCATGTGTCTTATTGCTTTATATTGAGTTCAGTTATTCATGAGTTGTACAGAACCAAGGTAAGTGTTCCTTCGTACTCCTTTCAAGCTTAAGTTGTTGTTTAACATTCCAACTCGCATACTCGTACATTCAATGTACTGATGCCAGTTGGCCTGCATCGTTTTATGATGCTGACGCAGGTAACTAGGATCAACATCCAACGCCTTGTTGATCCAGTTGAACACTCAGAGTCAGTGGTGAGCCTCTTTGCATTCCGGAGGACTGTTTTATTCGCTTTTAGTCTTTCATTATTAGGATGTTGTGGGGTATGTCCCAACATCCATCTCAGTATTATAAATGCTTCATAGACAGTCAGACAGTAGTTATGAATCTCTCATCTATGTATTTGCAGATACTTTGGAGACAGAAGTTGTCAATTTGGCTTAGATGTTATCATTTAAACTATTACATGAGTTTATTTTGTTGAGTTAAGTCTTCCGCTGAGATAAGTAAACCAGGCCAAGAGTTCACTTGGGGCCAGCAATGGTCTCTGAGTGCCGGCCACTCTAGGGTGTAGGCTCGGGGCGTGACATTAAAATAGATACCGATTTACCCATCACTCGTCCCCGAGTGATTAACTAAGGAAGACTGGCTAAAGTAAGGGTAGAGTAGTACTTGAATCGCTTAACAACAAGGGATACTTGTCCACATACTTTTTCTGTCGACTCAAGGCTGCTAGAAGCTTAGGTTGGATACTTCTCACCTTACCCTGAACATCTTTCACCAAATCAACTCTCAAAGGTTTCACGTTTTCAACATTAAACCAACCAATTCAACACCTACACATCCTCCCATACAATGCCTCAATGAAGTCATCTCAATACTCGAGTGATAAATATTGTTGTATGTAAACTTAACTACAATAACAGCGATTTCCAACAACCATCAATGTTGATCGTGCACACGTCTACAACATGTTATTAAGGACATTGACACAATCATTTGGACGAATCTTTTAGCACTTAAGCATGATAAAATTCCAAGTTAATACTCGCTACAAATAGAAGTGAACTTGAATTAACCAAGACACACTCGTAATACACAAACAACCATAGTTCTTAACAATATCTCCATCCCACAACATAAATTCTCATAAGTTTAAGAAATTAACCTAAACAAAATCAGATACTCATCGAGGGATATGTCCAAGCATACAACCCCTCCAACAACGCTATCGAAATGCTAGATTTAGTAATTGTAGATTACCTCTTAAGAACAGTAGAATTGGACCCAATGATCCCCACATTCAACCACACATAATCGATACATGACCTCGACGACTAGAGGAAAATTAAGATTGCCGGATAACCACAAATACGCATGGTAACTCTTCTATAAATTCTCATAAGCAAGGTGGTACATGTAGACCCACTAAAATACTTTAACAACTCCAAGACAACGCCAATTATGTCATTCGAAATAACCAAATCTTTCCAATATTCCCGCTCAACCAAGAGAACATCGCAGGATTTGGTACCCCTAGTCTGTCACTAGGGATCCACTCACAAAAGTGAAAATACACGAGAGCATAACTAGTGAATCAAACTCATAATACTAACAACCATCATAAGCACTCCGACCATTTACCTTATTATAAACCAACACTTTTAAATGAAACCTTTCTCAGGTACTTTAACAATCAATAGTAGTAAACTTACGACTCAACCCAGGTGTAAGTCCTTTCAAATGCTCAATACCAGATACAATTGATTATTTCTCACCCTGCCAATTCATACCTTGACAAAATACATCACCACGAATATAGACTCACAATGAAAAATCTGAATTGTAAATTCCACCATATAACACAATCCCTTTCTCTATCAACATTATCTTGTACCTTGAATATTTTTATGAATTCATGGATCTCCATTTATCATTGATCACATCTCCATCGATCTTACTATATATTTCGCTAAAATTTCAATCATATTCATTACTAGACTCAAAAACAAAACCAAGCACTTGTCATCACACTCAAGCTAACGTCTGCACACTCCTTTCTTAAGTCTTTTTCGATAGTTTTTGACCCATCTGATGGACTTGTGACACTATTACAATAGCCACAACAAAACGAATGAAATCATGTATCTCTGAACCCAATTACCTACCCCTCTGAAGATATCCCTTTAGCCTTTGTAATCAAATAAAATATTATTGCTCTCGCCTCTCTCTAAAGATTGTACTACATTCCACTATATTTTCCTTCATTATAATTCGAGCTCTTTCAAATTCTATTCGAGTGGTGTCCCACCCTCTCTTAAAACTTTCCATACAACCACGTTACTCACCAATTATAGAAAACCACGACCTTGGATACTCGCAAGTCGTAATTAGTATACAAATTTTGCTTAACCACCAATCTCATTATATAGTTGCATTCCATTAGAATTCATCACGATCTCATACCACCATTACACTCGGTTAGCCTTGGCTATCGCTACGAAGTCAACCTTTTCATCAACATGACACATCAAACACAGGTATATCCATCAAATTCAGGGCTAACCCAATTTTATACACATTTACTTACTAAACTGTTCAATTACCTTTAACCAAGTATACTCAATGAAACTTTCTTTATCCATAAGCTTGTCATTTCGGTATCAATCCATTCATTTATGGCTTAAGATAAAAATCACCAGTCCTCATACTACCTCATTCTTCTTAATAAACAAGACATGAGCACCTCACGAGAAAGTACTAGGACGTATGTAATCTTTATCAAGAATCCCTTGGATTTGAGCTTTAAACTCTCTCAATTCTGACACCACCGTAATAGACTCAATAGAGTGGGATTCGACCTCAACATCCCAAATATGAGCCAATTACGCCAAACAATCCTACCTCACCATTTTCCTAGCCCGAATGGAGGATATGATCTTAGCTAGCTTAGGCTTGTACACCCTTTCCCACTCTAATCTTTCCCTACCAGGGATCTCTAGAGTTACTGACTTAGTATTACAATAAAGTTCGGTGTAATAGGGGGACAACCAAGTCATGCCTAAGATTATATCAAGTCAGTCATATCTAGCATAACCAAATCAACCCAAATCTGAAAATTCATAACCACAACAGGACAACACGATACACATGGATGACTATGACTGACTCTTCAACTGGGTAGAAACATGGATGGGGGCATCAAGTAATCACAAACCACATCAAATCCCAAGATAATTGAACTGACACACACGAATAAGTAGAACCCGGATCAAACAAAACAATAGCCATCCGGGCATAGACAAAAGTATATCTTGTGACCACTGTGTTACACCATCAAACTTGGTCTTATTTGGAAAAACATAAAATTGAGTCATGTCCTCTTGACGACAACCTCTTTGCCTGGATGCACTACTCCTCTACATGCATTACCATTTCCCCGGCCTCCACAACCTCGCTAATTTTCTCCTCATATGCCCAGGTTCTCCATAATTTTAACACACTTTATATCTTATATTCGGTTGTTGAACACTGAATTAGATCGCGGGGGTTAGTTGGGTACGATTCGGGGTCCATAATTGTGACTAGGGAAAACATGAGAGGTAGAGCTGAGGTTCTGTCTCTCCCTATCCCGCTCTAGCGGGAGGAATCCCGCACTGGCGGCCTCTCCTTGGCGGGAAACAGAATCGCTGCCAACAATTTTTTTGGGTTCTTTTCTTTCCCAATTTCCCCTAAAGGTTCCAAGCTATAACACATACATTTTTAAAGTAAAACCATTTAGCTAGGACAATCATTGTCTACCCCTTGGTCAACCCAACAAAGTACGCACATTAGAATCCTTTTACATCATTTCAACGCTATCACACACATATCTCTAGGATACACCCAGACTCTCACACGGTTATCAATTCGTTGCAACGCACGTCCAAATTTCTCGGTTATGAACCACATCGTAATTTGTCTAAACCCTTACACCTAATCTCGTGATGACTTTCTTTTCACATCAAGTTCCACTACACTCAAACAGTTACAACTGGCTCAATTTCAACATTTAGGCCTGCATATTGCACATATCAACATTCAGACAAACAATACTGGGCACATAATCATATAAAAGTATTCAAGTAATACACCTTTCACATTTATAGTTAATCTTCGACAAGTAGAAGCACATATTCACCGTTCCAAGTTACAACTTGCAGACAAGTCCAATTTCTTTAATTAGTTCGTTCCATAAACGACCATCAACCATGCCTTATACAGTCCCTAAGGCCTGATACCAATTAGAACCTTCTCATTTCCAATTAACTTGTTTGTGTCCCTTCAGCCGGGACTATGGCGTCTAGTTCACCTTATTGAGATACCAATTGGAATCGGGAGATACTAATTCGACTCAACTCATACCACAAGCGACAATAGTAGCTAGCGAGCCCCATAAAACTGTCAATTTCAATCACAGAACTTGGTTGAACCCAATTCTTAACCGCCTCAACCTTTAACTGATGGTAACCAGACCTTAAATCAATCGTAGAGGAAATCGATGCACCTTGCAATTGGTCAAAAAGGACATGTATCAGAGGCAATGGATATTTGTTCTGAATGGTGACCTTATTTAACTGTCGGTAGTCTATACACATCTTCTCTTGCTAGTGATGGTGTTACCGCTGTTGTTGCTCTAGCTCGGACCATAGAGTGAAGGAGGAAAATCCCAATGTGTATCACCCATATACCAATTGGATTCAAGTCAAAGCACGAATGAGTAGAAAGAAGTGAGTTTTTCCTAAAGTCCTATAGCCTCTCGAAGAAAGGTACGGACGTCTTCGTACCGTTCTGCAAGACTCTACTAGACTCGTTTTGGTACAATGAGATCAATGAATCTAGGGCTCTGATACCAACTTTGTCACGACCCAGACCG
>JAJOOH010011939.1:0-18395 GCA_029582605.1 Solanum gracilifrons | reverse complement strand
ATCTTCTCTCCAAGTTTTCAATATTCTTTTCCTTTTCTAAATATTAATTAATTATATATATATATATATATATATATACACACACACACATTAGTTCTGCACACGTGTGTTGCATGTGTATCACATGCTAAGTTGTGTGAAGTTATTGTAACGATACTACTTTATTGTTGTTATGTCTTGAAATAATATTGGCAGATTCTTAATCATTATTCATCAATTAGTGAATTTTTGTATTTTTGTCACTATTTAATATCCATACATTTCAATAGTATGTGAAAGATGAAAGTAATTAAGGTTAATTAAAAAGGCTAGGTAGTAACAGATGAAAGTCCAAATTAAACAATAAACTTTCATTTACCCTATTCATTCTAATTGAATGTAAGTTTATCTTTTGGTAATTGAAATGTACCATTTTTTTCCTTACGAAAATATATAGTGAAATAGTGTTCTAATAAAGAACAAAATGGTCATTCAACTTTTAAGACACTTTTTTGTAAAATTAATTTTAAAATTAGGGTCTTCTCACTTTTATATATACACAAATAAATAATTGCAGAGTGAAAATAAGAATCTCCATCCAGAAATATATATTTTATTAATTTATCAAAAGCATTAACTTAAAAGAAATTATGAAAAGAAAATATACAAAAAAAATAAAGAATAAAAGTTTAAGAGAATACGTTTGTAACATCGAGCCAAACAATATGAAAAACAATAAGATATCCATGTCATCATATCATACAAAAAGAAAAGAGCTAAACAAAATAAAATATTAATGAGAAAAATAATGCACCAATAAAAAACAGTTACATATAAAACACAAGAGGATGAAATGATTGATACTTTTATTGTCCAATTTAAAGGACAAACTGGATATGACAGGGTTGTGAATAAAAGAGTGTAACAATAGAAGCTAAAAAGATCAACAATTAAACCACATGAAAAAGTGGTAGATAATAATTTCTAACATCTAACTATGTATTTGGTTAGTTGAGTTATCTCTTTTTTATTTAATTAAGAAAGTTAAATGAAATTGTCGTAATTCAACTTTTAGATTTAGCACCTTCCCATTTTTAATATAATATACATATGTTAAATCTTTAATTTTTGAAAGGTATTGAATGTAAAAGTTATGTAGCATATAAATAGTTTTGTTTTACCTCCAACTTCTGATCCTTCGGATAAAGCTTTAAATAGTCAAATTTACTTTAGGTTGCTTCCTCAAACGCGGCTATTCATCTTGTAGATCTAGTAGTGCTTGGATTGCTGCTATATATTTATTGACCCTTCGCAATGTGCTACGCAATTACATTTTCTCTATAATATTTATAATCTAGACATATCAACTAATATTAGGGGTCAAAAGAATATGAAAAATCGATTGAAACGATCGAACCTAACCATATCGAAGCGCGTTATATCATTTTTTTCACTAAAATTATAGACTTTTATTTAATTGTATAACCGCCTCGAATAATTGTGATAGTCTTTTTGATTTATACAAAAAAATAAAAGAAAAAAAAAACAAATCGAGCCGAATAACCTTATATGTATATACATATATTTTATATACTTACAATATGTTAAATTTAATATATAAATATATTTTATTACATGTTTCAAATATAAATATAATCTAGGTCCTAGATACTATGATAGATACTCCATTAAATAATACGATAAAATCTATGCAAGTACTCCTATAAATGTTAAAGATCAAACAATACGGTAACAGTATTTTACATTCTTGACATCTTGGTGAAGAATTAAAGTACTTCTTCAAGATCAAACTTGCAAAAGAAATATTTTAATAATAGTATATTTTGAGGTGATACTTTAAAGTTTAAAAAAAACAAAAATTAATCGAACCGTACCAATACTGATATGATTGGGATGATTTTTTTTAAAAAACAACTAATTGGGATGGTATAATTTTTTTTTTAAATAACTGATTGAATCTTCCCATTGACACCCGTAACTAATACTTATGTATGTATGAAATTAATTTGACCCTCTGTCACGCCCTAAGCCTACACCCTGGACGTGACCGACACTCGAGAACCATTTCTGATCCCCAAGTGAACCCTTGGTCTGACTGACTACTTAGCGGAAGACTTACTCAAACATAAAGAAGCTTTATAACAGAATTGAATCTCAAAATAAGATTCAACTCACATGTCTAAAAGTACTCATTGCAATAATCATAATAATTTGCAAACATCTTCAATATAAAAAGGGAAAATACTGAGAGACTCCTCAACTCTAACTATCTATGAAGCCTATAACACTAAGATATATATCAGGACAAGACCCACGACAACTCAACAATAACTGGAAAATAAATGTTAAACCCTCCGGAAAGCAAAGAGGCTCACCAAAGCTATCAGAATCGCAAAGCGATCTCAACAAACACTTGTTGATGATCTTGAGCACCTGTATCTACATCATAAAAGATGCATGTCAAATGACATCAGTACATTTAAATGTACGAGTATGTAAAAGCCGAGGTGAAGTAATTGAATGAAAGGACTACAATAGGTATAACACAAACTCAACTGAATGTAAAGAATTAAAGGAATGAAATCATTTAAATTTACAAAATACTTTCTTATCTCTGAACTTTAACATAATAAGTTATATATAAAAATACACTTTAAATCTATTGGGTTATTCTCTAACCGACAACCATCACTATGAGCTAAGTGATGATACAACGTCTTGTCCACGCTGTCAAAACTATCATTATATCGTGTCGGGATATAAATACTCTCAACTAAGTGGATCCACTAAGCTCTGCTCGAAGGCACTAAGGAGTAATCTAAAAAGTATGATCTTGTTCCCATGTTGGCAACACATGGTTTATGGGGATGTGAGTTATCTGAACTCTCCCCCATATCGATGCTCAATACTACTCCCAATAATATATATATTCTTGCTCAAATGTATGAAAACATTACTTTTTCTCGGGTTTGAGATAATTGTTCAAACTATCCTCTTAAAAGAGATAAATCCTCTAAAATGTCTCTGAAACTCATTGTTCATTTACAAAACAAGGTTTCTCTTTGCTTAATATAAAAATACATTCTGGGTTGAGATAATTACTCAAAAGGGGCCACTATAAGAGGTAACTGCTCTATATCAATCTTTCTGAAAACTCTTTTAAGAAAAGAAGTCTTCATGTAAAAATGAAACATTTGGGAAATACTTAGTTCTCTTATACTCTTTCTTAAACTGCTCTTTACTTCCTCAAAACTCAGTTTAAACAATAATGTTTTGTTTAAAAGATTCTCAATAAGAATTCACTGTATACTCAAAATAAGGTTCATGCTGAAAAATAGTCATGAACAATCAAATCAACAATCACAATACACAATGTATGACAATTCAATGATTAGAAATATGAATTCAATAATCAACAACTAAAGAATTCAGAACTCAATATCAACAACTAAAGAATTCAGAACTCAATATCAACTCATCTCAAGAATACTAGAATCTAAGGATAGAGCCCTAGATTACTCTTTTACTGATTTGAAAGTAGATGTAGGGCGTGAGGACGAACTAGTTCAATACTATGATAGCCTTACTTACCTGGAAGAATGAAGTTCTTTGGCGAAATCGAAAAACTTGAAGAACGCTTGAACCCTAACTTTTTCATCTGTTGGGACCTTGATCTAATGTCTTGAAATGTTAATGAACGTAAAAGAATTGACTAACACTTTCTATGCCCTTAATTAGGTGTAGAATTGTCACGCCCCAAACTCAAGGGGTGCAACTGGCTCCTAATGCCAAAACTCAGGCCCGAGTCGACCCTACTGAACCATTTGCTACTAGCGCATGGAAGCCACACGCAATCAAGGAAACAAACAAGTATATCTCAGCTTAAAACTAACCTTCGGCCGGCAAGGCCCCTGTCAACTGATCTATAAAAGAAACAGCTACACCCAGGAGATCATATAAATAAATAGCGAACTAGCACAGAAGTCCTGATTGGGCTGTCGAGGCCACCATGATATCTATACCAAAACTAAAAGCAGGAATATATCAATACAATACATCAAACAACTCACAAGCTTTAGCAAAGCAACAACCTAGGCCAGTATGGCTATAACGTAGCTATACACCCCACACACTAGTCTCCAAGCCTCTAAGAGTAGTAAAGATTGGAGGGACAGGCGCCCAGCCTACCCATAAAAATATATACAACAAAAGCTAACAAACCTCCCAACTCTGGCAGCTCCGGAGGAAAGGGGCTTGCCAACCAGATAGAAGTCAATCTTGCTGCTGAGGAAGTCTACTTGGTCGTCTGTCGGGTCCTGCATACATGAATGCAGCGCCCCCGGGCAATGCAGCGTCAGTAAAAAATAATGTATAAGTATGAAAGGCTATAGACTAAATGAGTAAGTATCATAATATACCAAAAGCAATCAGGTAAGGATATCAAACTTAGATAAGCAGGCTAACCCACTACTGAATCTAAAAAAATACAATAATGATCAAACAACAACCTAACCAAGCCCCCATAAGCTCGGCAGGTACAAACAACATACCACCTACCTAGGCCCCCATAAGCCCAGAAGGTACCAAATCAATCTACATGCCCATATCGGTAGCCCTTTGTCTTTGTAAGAAGTCACATAGCCCTTTTTGACAACGATATATCCCCGTAGGCAGCACATAGCCCTCTTAAGCAACATCATAGCTTTGTGGGCTGCACATAGCCCTCATTTACATCAACACAGCCCTGTAGGCAACACATAGCCCTCTTTGGCATAAAAAAAACCCCGTAGGCAACACATAACACTCTTTGGCATCAATATAGCCTAGTGGGCAACACATAGCCCTCTTTGGCGTCAAAATAGCCCTGTAGGCAACACATAACCCTCTTTGGCTTCAATATAACCTCGTGGGCAACACATAGCCCTCTTTGACATCAAAATAGTCCCGTAGGCAACACATAACCCTTTTTGGTATCAATATAGCCCCCTGGGCAACACATTGCCCTCTTTGGCAATAACATAGTCCTATTAGACAAGATCATAGCCCCCATAGGCAGTTCATAGCTCAACAACTAACTACAATAGCCCCAAGGGTGACAGCAAACAATTGAATAGGCTAAAGGTGAGCAATTTAGCTATAAACAATATGTATGAATAGTTCCTAACTTAGGGTCTTTCTTAACAGATCGCGAGTCCCTAAAATGAGGGTTTATAACCACCCAATCATCCAACCACTCACAATTACATCTACAAGATCACCAACGTTAACTACCTCTAAGGAAACATGTCGAACGAAGGGAATAACCTTAACATACCTTTCTAATGAACGCTCGAAAGACCGTAGTTCCTTCACGAAAGTTGTTCCTTATGTCCTAAGCTTCACAAACAATATAGATACACAACTAGTACGCACTTATAAATAGTTCATAATTAATCTTATATCGGTAGATTTGCCATATTGCCCCAACTTGTTGAAACGTCCGTAGAAATTCATAAAAACAATCATAAAAGAGTACCGATATGATTACCTTAGTTAACCAAGTTTAAACCTTGAAGAAACACGAATAAATACAAATTATATCTTCATAAACCAGCTCCAAACGCAGTTAATAGAAGGGAAAAACGATTGCCATGTTTAGGGATTACGTTTCTAGGCACGGGGGCAATGTTTAATGGTAGAAATTGTCAAAACTAACCTTCATCATGCTAGAACTCCATAGGAATCCTCTCTTAAGCTTTCTCTCTGGTTTGGAACTGAAATGAAATGTTTTCATGGCTTAAAACGTTAAATAAGCCGACATACCATATTTTGACCCGACCCGGATTCTGCCCCGGCAGTCCCTAGTAAAACCCTCATAACTTTTTACTCTGATGTCGGTTTGATACGGGGTTTTGTGCGTTGCAAACTAGGGCCTTCGATTTAATGGGTAATAGGCCTTATAACTCTTTATATATTGGGATAAAACATCCAATACATTTGATCCAAATTTTAGAGAAATCTTTAAAAAGGAACTTAAGATAACTTTCGCCAACTTTTATTTTGCCACTTACTTAACTTCAAAACTTGAGATACAACCCTTGAGCACTTAAAATATGACATACCACATCATTTTTAATTTATTACTCACCCTCTTTGTCTTTCCACGAAGATATGAGTTAATTTAGACGTTTTGAAAAGTCGGGGTGTTACAAGAATATCGTGGTTCAGGCTTTAGAATAGAGGTTAATACAACGTAGTTTAAGTACCAAATGCATAGGAGAAAAACCAAAATGACCCAAACTTTTAAAACTAAAAACATGCCTCAAATAAGAGGTTTCACGGTCTGTGAAACTCTTCACGGGCCATCTAGTCGGTCATCGAGTTTCACCTACCCAACAATGCTTACTGAAACGGGGATAACTTTTTACTCCAAACTTGAAATGAGACAAAATTGATGGCTTTGGAAAGAGGACTCAGAGAACTTTAATTTGATACGTCATGGGCTACCTAATTCATTTTGTGTTGAGATACATGATTTTTGAAGTTGAGAAAACTTAAAAACTTATGGGTCCCTTTCACAGATGACTTCACGGACCGTCCAAGTGTTTGTGAACCTTCATGGCTTGGGTGTCGGGTCGTGGACCCCTTCACGACCCATGAACCTCTTCGTAAAAGGGCTTTCAATTCTTACCCTTCACCTCGGTTCGTTGTACAGTCTGTGACACTCTGTACGGACCGTACAACCTTCCATACATGTGCACTTGTACTCAACGGAAGCATTTTCTCTTTTAAATTCCAAGTTCCAATTTTCGAGATGTTGCGATATCTTCTCCCTGGGAACATTCACCCTTGAATGAAATTAAACTAAGTATAAAAGGGGTGGGAAAGTGTCTAACAACCCAACACAAAGCACAAAACATGAAAATAGCATAAACTCAACATATCAACTTAAAGAGTACTTTACAAAGAGTTAGTACCTTGGTCTGGAACTGATTCAGAGGAAAAGAGGTGATGGTATCTCTTCTTCATATCCTCTTAGATTTCCCAAGTAGTTTTTTCAACAAATTGGTTCCTCCATAAGAGTTTGACTGATGCAACCTCTTTGGTTTCAACTCGCGAACGTGACGAGCAAATATCTGAACTGAAATTTCCTTATAGGACAAACAATCATTTACTTTAATATTCTTAGTAGGCACCATAAGTTCACGATCACCTAAGAACTTCTTTAGCAGGGAAATATGAAACACTGGATGGACTGCTGCTAACTCGGATGGTAGCTCCAGCTAATAAGATACATTACAAACCCTCTTGGATATCATGTAAGGACCAATGTATTGGGGACTGAGCTCCCTTTTCTCACCAAACCTCATAACACCCTTTATGGGTGAAACTTTCATATATACTCAATCATCAACCTCAAACTCCAAATCTCTTCTTTAAACATCAGTATGAGATTTCTGACGACTATGCGCTATTTTCAACCTATATTGAATTGTCTTCACCTTCTCCATGGCTTGATGAACCAAATCTGGTCATATCAACTCAGCTCCGCCAATGTCAAACCAACCAATATGAGATCTACACCTTCGCCCATATAGAGCCTTATACAGAGCCATCTGAATGCTGGAATGGTAACTATTATTGTATGCAAACTCAATAAGAGGCAAGTCGTCATCCCAATTACCTTTGAAATCCAAATCACAAGCTCTCAACATGTCATCTAAGGCTAAATTATGCGCTCTACTTGACCATCGGTCTGAGGATGAAAAATGGTGATAAGGTTCACCTTTGGACCCAAACCTTTCTGAAACAACTTCCAAAACTGTGTGGTAAACTGAGCACATATATCTGAAATGATGGACAAAGGAACTCTATGCAATCGAATATCTCACAAATGTACAAAATTGCATACTCTTCTACTGTAGTGGTAGTCTTTACTGGTAAGAAATGAGATGATTTTGTCATTCGATCCGGAATCACCCAAATGGAATCATGTTGTCTGCAAGATCGCGGTAAACGAGTAATGAAATCCATATTAATGATCTCCCACTTCAATTTCGAAATAGGTATATTCTGAGTTACACCACATGCCCTTTGATTCTAAGCCTTGATGTCATGCCCCGAGCCTACACCATGGGTGTGACTGCACTCGAGAACCATTGCTAGCCCCAAGCGAACCCTTGGCCTGGCTTAACTCTTAGAGGAAGATTTAAATAACAAGAAACAGTCTCAAAAGATAAACTCATGCAATAACTTAGAATGTCTTAAAAGAAAGATTCAACTAGCCAAAATGGCAACTCAAGTCTTAACATAAGCAACTGAAAATGAAAAGACTAATGAACTATAACTATCCGTCTATGAAGCCTCTGAAACTATGACGAATGTTGGGACAAGACCCCGATCATCCTAAAAATTGAAATACTAAAACAATATAAAAAGGGATTCTCCGGAAAGCAATGAGGCTCACCAACTAACTCTCAGTGCTCAACTGGATCAACAAAGCGCTGGATGCTAATCTTGGTTACTGTATCTGCATAATAAAATGATGCAGGCCAAATGACATCAGTACATTGAATGTACGAGTATGCGAGGGGAAAACTAAACATGACATAAGCTTGAACTGAATTTTGAAAGAAACACTTACCTCAGCTTTACTCAACTCATGGATATTCATCTCAATGTAGAAATAAACAACTGTAAAGATGCAGTTTATATAAAGCATTTAAACAGTAAGTAACAACTAAATGTATTGGAGAAATACAATAACAACTCAATTTATATATATAATAAAGTAATATAATTCTATGGGAGTTTCTCTAATCGACAATCATCACTATGAGCTATGTGATGATACAACGTCTAGCACATGCTGCCAGAACTGTCCTATAATTTGCTGGGATATAGAACGCCTCAACTAAGTGAATCCACTAGTATATGCTAGAAAGCATTAAGGAATCATCTAAAAAGTATGACCCTTTCTACCCACATTGGCTACATGGTTTATGGAGATTTGATTTATTATGAACTCGTCCCCATATCGGTGCTCAATACTACTCCCAAAATATACTCAGCTCATATGTTTAAAAACATAACTCTTTATCTGTGGTTTAAAGTTATTACTCAAAAAACTTATCTCTTAAAAGAGATGGACCTCAAAACTACTCATGAAAACTCATTTGGAAATCGGTGTTTCCTCTTATCTTAAATGTAAAAACATTTGCTCTTTGGGAGTACTTAGACGCCATACTTTATTTTAAAGAAATGAACTCGGCTCTACTCTTCCTCAAACTCAATGTTGAAGTCTTTGAAACAAGTTTAAAATGATTGTAAAAGACTTTTGAAAGACTCAAAGAACTCTCTTGACTTGACTCTTAACTCTACCTTGAATTTGAATTATGGATTCAAAGGTTATGATCTCATGTTATAGATGATCTCTCGATGTTTACACGTACCTTGGAGTGTAGAAACAACTAGAAAACATAAGCACGATTCGAGGAAACTCAAACGGAAACAAGTGGGAAAAGGTAGAGGACTTGGCGTCCCTTGAGTACTGAGTGGCGCCGGGCGCTAGAACTCATTCTACAAAACTTGGGTTGGGGGGATCTAAGTGGCGTGGCATCCCATAGCCCAACCTACAGATCCTAATGTGGGGTACTCTAAGTGGTGCGGCGCCCCACCCCCTGTCCCTAGAATTTTGACAATTTTTCTTGTTCATTTTTCAGCCATAAACCATCTAAATTCGATTGGTTTCTTCCCCAAACACTTAGATTCGAATACCTAACCAAGGTATACAAGAATCTACTAAAAACAACCTTAAATCTCATCAAATCACCTCAAAAACTCCTCCAAAACTCAATCAAGATTTAAACGAAACTTCAACTAAACTTATCAAGAACTCATAAACTCTTCTTTCAAGAACATAAATACGCTGAATTAAATCATGATTGGCGCGTGGGTGAACGAACCCAGCGATATGTGATCTCACATACCTCGTAGGGATTAACCTTTGGCGAAATCCGCAAGCAATAATCAAGAACGACGAACTTTAGCTCTTTCTCTTCAATTTAATCAATAAAAATGAATTAACTCAATTGGGTGGTGAAAATACCAAAATACCCCTCTTAAATCTGGGTAAATTTCCTTAACTGGGTAGCCCAACTTCAAACAAGCATATCTCCCTTATACGAGCTCGAAAATTAGCAAACTCGGTGGCGTTGGAAAGATAATTAAAAGACCTTTCATTTGATATCTTGTAGTCCACATAAATCATTCTGTACTAAGAGTTATGATTGTTTGAAGTTTACCCAAATTTCATACTTAGCAAATCTTGCCAATATTTCCAAATTTAGTCTTTCCAAAAATGGCTTCTCTCTAATTCTAGTTCTTTCGTATAGTGGGGTGTTACAATATCTCCCCCTTGGGAACATTCGTCCTTGAATGAGATTAATCATAGTAGGCTAAAGGGTGTAACATCCAACATTCAGCTCTAACACCCAACAAGCAAAATATAAATACAACAAGTCAACTTAAAACAAATGCCAAGAAAAGGATTAGTACCTTAATTTGGATTTTCTCCGGACTCAAAGAGATGTGGGTATCTCTTCTTCATGTCCTCCTCAGCTTCCCAAGTAGCTTCCTCAACAAACTGATGCTACTTCCTTGGTCCTCAACTTGCGAACTTGGCGATCTAAAATCTGAACATGAATCTCCCCATAAGATAAGCTATCCTTCATACTAATATCTTCAGTAGGTATGATAAGTGAAGGATCACCCATACACTTCTTCAACATAGAAATATGAAATACCGGATGGACCGCTGCTAACTCTTACGGTAGCTCCAACTCATAGGCTACATCACCAATCCTTTTGGATATTCTGTACGGACCAATATACCGGGGACTAAGCTTCACCCTCTTACCAAATCTCATAACACCCTTCATGGGTGAAACCTTCAAATATACACAATCATCTACTTCAAACTCTAAGTCCCTTCTCCTAACATCATTGTAGGATTTTTGACGACTCTGCGCTGTTTTCAACCTCTCTTGAATAACTCTCACCTTCTCCATAGCTTGATGAACTAAGTCTGGTCCTATCAACCCAGCTTCGCCAATCTCAAACCATCCAATAGGAGATCTGCATCGCCACCCATAAAGAGCCTCATAAGGAGCCATCTGGGTGCTAGAGTGGTAACTATTGTTATAGGAAAACTCAATGAGAGGTAGGTGATCATCCCAATTACCTTTGAAATAAATCACACAAGTCCTCAATATATCTTCTAAGGTATGAATGGTGCGCTCTGCTTGACCATCGGTCTGAGGATGAAAAGTAGTACTTAAATTCACTGTCAAACCTAAACCTTTCTGGAATGACTTCCAAAACAATGCAGTAAATTATGCACCTCTTTCTGAAATAATGGATACCAGAACTCCATGAAGTCTTACTACCTCTTGAATATATAACTTGGCATAATCCTCTGCTGAATGAGTAGTCTTTACCGGTAATAAATGGGCTGATTTAGTCATTCAATCTACAATCACCCAAATCGAATCATGCTGTCTGCGAGACCGTGGTAAACCTGTGATGAACTCCATATTGATCATCTCCCACTTCCATTCTGAAAGCTCTATATTCTGAGTCATACCACCGGGCCTTTGGTGCTCTACTTTAACTTGTTGGCAGTTCAGACACTTAGCAACAAACTCTACAATGCCCTTTTTCATACTACTCTACCAATAAACCTCTCTCAAACCATGATACATCTTACTGGAATCCGAATGGATAGAATAGATAGAGTTATGAGCTTTCTCCATGATCCTCTCTTGGAGTTCATCCATCCTTGGTACACACAACCTACCTTGATACCTCAATATACCATCTCCCCCTTGTTCAAAAGCCATTACTTTTTTGCTTATGAACATTTGCCTTTAATTCAAGCAAAATAAGATCTTGGTCTTGTTTCTCTTTCACTTCTGACACTAATGATGATTCAGCCCCATTCATCACCACTACTCATCCTTCGGTGGAATCCATTAGTCGAATTCCTAATCATGCATGTCTATCCACATATTTTTCTAATTCTCTCTTTTCTTCTTCAACATGGGCGGTACTACCCATAGACAACCTACTCAATGTATCAGCAACACCATTAGCCTTACCTGGGTGATAGAGAATGCTTATGTCATAATCTTTGAGTAACTCTAACCATCTTCTCTGTCTGAGATTAAGCTCTTTCTGACTAAACACATATTGAAGGCTCTTGTGATCGGTGAACATATCTACATGAACACCATAAAGATAATGACGCCAGATCTTTAAAGCAAATAATACGACAGCTAACTCTAGATCATGGGTTGGGTAATTCTCCTCGTGAACCTTAGGTTGTCTGGAGGGATAAGCTATAACTTTGCCATTCTGCATTAACACACAACTCAATCCAACTCTGGATGCATCACAATACACAACAAATCCTTGTGTACCTTCTGGTAAGGTCAATACTGGGCAGTAGTCAACCTAGTTTTCAATTCCTGAAAGCTTTTCTCATAAGCTTCACAATATTGAAACTTCACTGTTTTCTAAGTCTACTTAGTCAATGGGGATGAAATAGATGAGAACCCCTTGACGAACCTTCTATAATATCCAGCCAACCCCAAGAATCTCCAAATATCAGTTGGAGACGTGGGTCTAGGCTAATTCTGCACTGCCTCTATTTTCTGAGTATCAACTCTAATTCCATCACCGGAAACAATCTGGCCTAAGAATGCCACAGACTCAAGCCAGAACTCACACTTAGACAAATTAACATACAACTCTCTATCCTTTAGAGTTTGGAGAACTACTCTGAGATGACTAGCATGATCTCCCTTATTCCTTGAATAAATTAGAATGTCATCGATGAATACAATAACAAACATATTTAAATAAGGCTTGGATACTCTATTCATAAGGTCTATGAATGCTGCAGGAGCATTGGTCAAACCGAAAGACATAACTAGGAACTTATAATGACCATAGCGGGTCCTGAAAGTTGTCTTAGGGATATCACATTCCCTTTCTCTCAACTGATGGTAGCCAAATCTGAGGTCTATCTTAGAAAAACAAGTGGCACCCTGAAGTTGATCGAAGAGATCATCAATTATCGGAATAGGATACTTATCCTTGATAGTAGCCTTGTTCAACTGATGATAATCTATACACATTCTAAGAGAACTATCCTTCTTTCTTACAAATAAGACCGGAGCGCCCCAAAGGTGAGACACTTGGTCGAATAAAACCTTTCTCAAGGAGATCTTTCAACTGGTCTTTTAATTCTTTTAACTATGCTGGTGCCATCCTATATGGCGAAATAGATATAGGACGAGTATCGGGAAGAATATCTATACCGAAATCTTTCTCTCTAAGGAAGGACTCCGGGAAGATCATCCAGAAAGACTTTTGGAAACTCTTTTACTAGTGGAACTGACTGAATATAAGGTATCTCAACACTAGAGTCATTAACTCGGACTAAGTGATAAACACACCCCTTGGAAACTAACTTTCTCGCCTTAAGGTACGAAATAAAACGACCCTTAGGCACTGCTGAACTTCTCTTCCACTCTATAACTGGCTCATTAGGAAACTGGAGCTTAACAACTCGAGTTCTACAATAGACTGAGGCATAACATGCATGAAGTCCGTCCATACCTAGAATGACATCAAAGTCTACCATGTCTAACTCAACTAAATCAACCATGGTGCTCTTGTGATTGACGAAAAATGGTACAATCATGATAGACTCACTCAGCTAGAATAAACTCACCAACAGGTGTAGAAACACTGAAGGGCTCAAAAAGATTCTCAGGAAGAACATCAAAATTCATCGCAACATAAGGAGTCACAAAAGATAGGCTCGCTCATGGATCTAGCATAGCGTAAACATCAAAAGTAAATACTTTGATCATACCAGTGACAACATCTGTAGAATTATCTTGCTCTTGGCGAATAACGATAGAATAAAGGCAGTTCGCTCCTCCGCCTGTCCCTGAAGTAGCTCCTCTAGGTGCAACTCTATCTGGCGGAGCAACAAAAGAAGATTGGGCTTTATTGCCTATATTTCCATTTCCCTGTCTATTCTTAGGACACTCTTTCATGAAGTGACCCTCTTGACCACACTTGAAACAACCGGTGGAGCCATCGCGACACGTTTCTGGGTGGTTCCTACCACACTTAGCTCATGTGGGAGCTCAATTACCTCCTTGTGCCACACTACCTTGAGACTGTGCAAGCTTAGCTCTGAAATTCTGTGAATTTTAATTGTTGAACTCACCTTCGTTCCTTGGTGCAGGTGCACTAACAGATGATGGATCAGGTCCCTTTTTCTTATATTGGAAAGATGACCGGTTCGCATTGCTCTTTTGCTGCCCGAACTCATTCCTTGACGTCTTAGCCTTCTTGTTTCTAAACTCGTCTCTATCCTTCATCTTATCCTCCTCAACCTACTGCACATGAATCATCAACCTCGCTATGTCCATGTCCCCTATCAACATAGCATCTTTGACTTCTTTGCTTGACAAACGAGACAACCCAGCAACATACAAACTCATTCTGCTCTTCTTTTCAGCAACCATCTCAGGAGAGTAACGGGAAAGTTGGGTGAACTTCACACTGTACTCATGAACATTTATAGATTCCTGCTTAAGAGTGAGGAATTCTTGTACCTTTGCATTCCTTAGTTCCCGGGGAAAGAAACGCCCCAAGAAATCACTCTCGAACACAACCCAACTTAAATTCGGTGCACCCTCAACTCCACCCTTCTTCCATTGGTCAAACCAGATTCTAGCAACACTCTTCAGTTGATATTCAACTAGTTCCACTCGCTCAGCATCAACAATATGCATAACCTCAAACACTTTCTGTAGTTCCTCTACAAAGTGTTTTGAATCCTCAGTGACACTTGAACCAGTGAAGCTTCGAGGATTCATTCTTAAGAACTCACATATCCTAGATGTATTAGCCACTTCCTGTCGATTCTCTCTCTGTCCAACTTGATTGGTCACAACTTGACTCAGCATTCGAACAGCTTCCCAAAATTCAGCGTTAGTGACCTCTCCTTGGGGTTGCATTTCTGGTGCATTTGGTACCCCTTGTTCCTCAACATTTCTCCTAGCAGGACGACCTCAGACAACTCTTTGTGGAGGCATGATCTGAAAGATACGCGCAAGCATGAGTTAGAAGTAAACTTTATAGAGATTAACTCAATCGCACGAAATGAATATGAAAGAAGTGAGGTAGTTCCTAAATGTCGCAGCCTCCTAATTATAAATGTGGCATGCTTCACACCGATAACTAAGACTCTACAGACACGGCTTCATAGACTCCCTAGGACTCTTGAACTCTGTGCTCTAATACCAAGTTTGTCATGTCACGAGCCTACACCCTGGGTGAGACTGACACTCGAGAACCAAGTAAACCCTTGGTATGGCTTAACTCTTAGCAGAATACTTAAATAACAAGAAATAGTCTCAAATGATAAACTCAAGCAATAACTTAGAATGTCTTAAAAGAAAGATTCAACTAGCCAAAATAACAACTCAAGTCTTAAAATAAACAACTGAAAAATGAAAAGACTTATGAACTATAATTATCCGTCTATGAAGCCTCTAAAACTATGAGGGATGTCGGGACAAGAACCCTGATCATCCTAACAACTAAAATACTAAAACAATATAAAAAGGGATCCTCCGGAAAACAAGGAGGCTCACCAACTAACTTTGAGTGCTCAACTGGATCAACGAAGCCCTGAATGCTGAACCTGGATACCTGTATCTGCATCATTACGATGCAGGCCAAATGGCATCAGTACAATGAATGTACGAGTATGCGAGGGGAAACTAAACATGACATAAACGTGAACTGAATTCTGAAAGAAACACTTACCTTAACTTTACTCAACTCATGGATACTCAACTCAATGCAGAAATAAACAACAGTAAATATGCAATTAATATAAACCATTTAAACAGTAAGTAACAACTCAATGTATTGGTGAAATACAATAACAACTCTAATTCTGTGGGAGTTTCTCTAGCCGACAACCATCACTCTGAGCTATGTGATGATAAAACGTCTCGCCCACGCTGCCAGAACTGTCCTATCACTTTTCGGGATATAGAACGCCTCAACTATCTGGATCCACTATTCTATGCTAGAAAGCATTAAGGAATCATCTAAAAAGTATGACCCTTTCTACCCACGTTGGTTACATGGTTTATGGAGACTTGAGTTATTATGAACTCATCCCCATATCGGTGCTCAATACTACTCCCAAAATATACTCAGCTCATATGTTAAAAAACATAACTCTTTATCTGTGGTTTGAGGTTATTACTCAAAAAACTTCTCTTAAAAGAGATGGAACTCAAAACTACTCATGAAAACTCATTTGGAAATCGGTGTTTCCTTTTATCTTAAATGTAAAAACATTTGTTCTTTGGGAGTACTTAGTCCCCATACTTTATTTTAAAGAAATGAACTCGGCTTTACTCTTCCTCAAACTCAATTCTTAAGTCTTTGAAACAAGTTTAAAATGATTGTAAAAGACTTTTGAAAGACTCTAAGAACTCTCTTGACTTGACTCTTAGCTCTACCTTGAATTTTAATTATGGATTCAAGGGTTATGATCTCATGTTATAGATGAACTCTCGATGTTTACACGTATCTTAGAGTGTAGAAAACAACTAGAAAACATAGGTACGATTCGAGGAAACTCAAATGGAAAGAAGTGGGAAAAGATAGAGGACTTGGCGACCCTAGTGTACTGAGTGGCGCCGAGCGCCAGACCTCATCCTAAAGAACTTGGGTTGGGGCGCTCTGAGTGGCGTGATTCCCCAGAGCCCAACCTACAGATCCTGATGTGGGGCGCTCTAAGTGGCGCGACGCCCCACCCCTTGTCTCCAGAATTTTGACGATTTTTCTTTTTCGTTTTTCAGGCCTAAATCATCTAACTTCGATTGGTTTCTTCCCTAAACACTTAAATTCGTATACCTAACCAAAGTATACAAGAATCTACTAAAAAACAACCTTAAATCATCACAAGAACTCCTCTAAAACTCAACACTCAAGATTCAAACGAAACTTCAACAAAACTCATCAAGAACTCATAAAATTTTCTTTCAAGAACATAAATACGATTAATTAAATCATAATTGGTGCGTGGGTGAACGAACCCAACACTATGTGATCTCACATACCTCCTAGGGATTAACCCTTGGTGAAATCCACAAGCAATATGATACGCTCAAATTACACCTCACTAAAGAAGTATAAGCGAGCGTTATCAAGTAAAGAACCCAACTTGTAGGTTGGGATCGATCCCACGGGGAAAATGGTTTAGACTATACTTTAACCAACAATTATATTCAATTAGCCAAAGTTCTTTCAGAAACAAGAAATAAAAAAGAGGGGATTTGCGAAACAAATTGCAAAAGTTCAGTAAGTAATCAATAAACAAAAGTTAATTCTGGTTTTTTTTATCAAGATGAAAAAATTAACTAGGGTATACGTGTTCACCACAAGCTCATAACGCAGTAATTCTAGAAACCGCAATTCTTTCCTAGTGTATT
Source organism: Solanum gracilifrons (assembly GCA_029582605.1). Lineage (NCBI taxonomy): Eukaryota > Viridiplantae > Streptophyta > Magnoliopsida > Solanales > Solanaceae > Solanum > Solanum gracilifrons. The sequence continues at coordinate 816 of JAJOOH010011939.1, read as the reverse complement.
ACATGCAAAGTGGTAAGTTAGGTATCTCTAAATTCTTGATCCGGCATCTAGAGAATTTCACCCCACACCTTGATCCGGCTACGTGTGTATAATTTACTAGCCCTTACCTTTACCTTATATTAGACATCATAATCGATGCTTGGCTTAGTTATTACTTCGCACCAATCGACACTAGCCTATTAGATAGTATCATACTAAATCTACGTCGATAATTCTTTTCTTGTTGATTACCTCCTTGATCCGGCAAGTAGCAACAAGGCGAGTTCTAACGCATGCACTCGTTAAAAAGACTTTTAAACGAAAGAATTATCAATGCATGCAAAACACTATTCAAGAATTACTTAGTTACTATTCATACTTTGTTAATCGTTCATGGATCCACAACCCTAGTTGTGATGTTTAGTTACCCATAATAGCAAGAACACAATTCATAATTTTAGATGAAGAAATCGTGAACTTACGTAAAAAGAATAATAAACCCAGAATTTCAACTTGAATTGCAAAGCCAAAATCTTCAAAACAAACTTAGGAAATCAATAATTGTAGGTTTCTCTATTGATCTCCCAAATCACAAAGTAAAACTAGAATAGTAATGTCTAACCCCCAAAAATGAGGTTTATATGCCTTATTTATAGAAAACAAATCCTAAATTAAAAAGGAAATGAATTAAGAAAAGGTTTGTTCAGGTACGCGTCTTCAATCCACGAGACCGACTTACGGACCATCGATGGATCTACGGTCCGTAAGTCCCTTCCGTCAGTCAGGACTTAGAAAATATTTCAGCTTCCAAAAATCAGCTTCTCTGAAGCAAACGAC
>JAJOOH010011938.1:0-13899 GCA_029582605.1 Solanum gracilifrons | reverse complement strand
AACCGAGCTTAAGTGGTATCGTTGTCACCCCAAAAGGGGTATGAGCTACATTTTTGGAAATCATGAAAAACAGATAAACTATAGTTGACTTCTTGTATTAAGCGCAATATAGCTTTATAAGAATAAAGCAACTCGTTATTCCAACCTATTCTAATTTTATATCACCCTTTTAATTAGTCATCCCTCGTATTATATAATTGGGGATATAGTTTTGGTATGGTTTAACCCAAGGAAGTTTAAGGAACTGCGAGGCGTGCACCAAAAAATAGTATGAAAGTATGAGTCACCGTTTAGGATTGTTGCAAAGGTGGGAGACATCTCATAAATGTTAGAGTTACCACCTCATCTCAAGGTCATCCCATCTTTCATGCTAGTTACTTCATTATCTATTTTTTTATCTTGTCTTACTTCATTGTCCTTTTAAACTTACTTTTTTTAATAGTACCTTTATTACTTTAGTATTTTATTTTAAGGTACTTAAAACAAACATAATGTCACCCATTTGAATATTATTTGCACATACACTATAATGCAACGACATTGCTTGGAATTCAATCATGGCAAGTGGAGAAGTCAACGCGAGAAACCGAGCTAAAGTGGAATCATTGTCACCCCAAAAGGGGTATGATGTACATTTTTGGAAATAATGAAAAATAGATAAACTATAGTTGACTTCTTGTATGAAGCGCACATATAGCTTTATAAGAATAAGGCAACTCCATATAGCTTTATAAAAATAAGGCAACTCCTTAGCTTCCTATTCTAATTTTATATCACCCTTTTAATTAGCCGTCCCTCGTATTATATAATTTGGGATATAGTTTTGGTAATGCTTAACCCAAGGAAGTTTAAGGAACTATGAGGCGTGCACCAAAAATTAGTACGAAAGTATGAGGGATCGTTTAGGATTGTTGCAAAGGTGGGAAACATCTCATATACGTTAGAGTTACCACCTCATCTCAAGGTCATCCCATATTTCATGCTAGTGGGATCAAACCATACTGTGATGAAAAGGATGACCCAACCAAAGTTAGTCAACTCAGGCACCAATACCATCACTACCTTGCATTATCGGGAAATTGAGGCGTTTATTGACTACCAAGCCAGGCGGAAAAAGGGTAACAAGCCACTACCATGTTCCTCATCCACTAGAAGGGACAATCACCGAAAGAAGCCACATGGGAACTAAAGGAAGACTTGTGGAAATTCAAAGACCAAATTTGACAGTTCATGCAGCAACAATGCTCCGTTGTCGTCGCAATATAAGTTGGGGGAGACTGTGATGACCTACCGTGTTATCATGCCACTTAGGAACCAAGTGTCATACTATTGTCCATGTGGAAGGCTTAAAATGGAAGAGTACTACTCCTTTGTGGAATATTCTAGAAATATATGGAGAATCTCTTGGATGACTTTAGAATCCCCTGGAAGTGCATGGAAGGTTCTTGGAATCTTTTACTTCGGTAGAATATTCTAGAAAGATGACTTATTTGTAAATAAGTAGGGAATGGTATGAAAACTATTATTTATCTATTAGCCCCTGGTTGGATTGTATAAATAAAATGACATTCATTTGTAAAAACCATCAAGCAAATCTTCCAAGTCTTGAACAGTATAAAAGCTTTCTTGAGCAATTCTCTTGTGTCTTTCTTCAATCCAATATTCTCTTAGTGAACTAGTGTTAATACAACTTAATTGAGCTTTCAAAACGGGGGAAAATTTGTGAGCAAGTTGTCAAATGCCACATGTTGTGCTTAGTTGAAGTCTAAGTGTATGACACTAGTCTATTTAAAATTTGCTAAGTTAAATTCATTCATTTTCCTAAGGGTTAATTTGATTCTCAGAGAAATACTACAATTATATTATCCATATAATGTGTTGGATAATAAAGTGTAGAGAAAAAAAGTGAGTTTCTTACTAAAATATGGGTGATCCCCCTCCAACAAGTTACAAGAAAATTTATTAACTAACTCTATTTATTAACTATAATCCAATATTGGTAAAAGTAACTATAGATGGTCATTCAAATTAATTGGAAATGTTGACCTTTTTTAGTGAGGGGGAAGTGATTTTTTTAACTAATATGTTATCAGTTTCCTAATAGCAAACATCTAAATCTTACATAAGTTAATTTCTAGCACTTTCTAGTATTTTACCCATGATTGATACTGCCTCTAAGTCCTGCATAGCCAAGTATCTAAATTACGTAGATTTAACTCGAAGTTCACCAATTTTAATTTAATCTAGTTTTATATGCTTATAGATCATATGCCCTTGTGAGTATGAGAACCGGGTTCATTCCTAGGACTTTCAAAGCCACAACGCAAAATGCTTCTACATTCTTGGCTGATGTCCCATACCAAGCATTCTCAATTCTAGGATTTTCTCTATCTCTCGTTCCGTTGTCCAAATTCTCTTGAAAAACCTTAAACCGTGCATTTTCCATCAGTGTATGAGAACCGTTCCTATGGAAAAGACGTGGTTTGAGGTTTTTCAAGAGAATTTAGAGAACGTAATGAGAGCTAGGGGGTGCTCTAGAGTTAAGCATGCTTGGTACAGGACATCGACAAATAATGTGGAAAGCATAATGTGTCATGGATTTAAAATGCATTGGATTGTTCCCATTCTCATCCTTACAAGGGCACATCTATAAGCCATAAAAAACTAGATTAAATTAAACTAGAGAACATTGACAGAAAGTATACCAAAGTCATATGTTAACTTTATCTTCTACTCTAGAATATATAGATATTTAATCCCTAAGTATCAACAATCACCATTGACTGTTCATGAATCCCTCCTTCAAGTTTCCCCCAACTTGAAGTATAGCCTAAGCTAAGAAACAAAAGATTACTACTGTATAATCAACTAAACAAATAAACATGAATCAAAAGTAGAAAACTTAATCCTAAAGATGAGGTTATTCAAGCTAGTTCTTCGTATCCACAACACTCAAAATCTTCAACTAAAACTCTCTCAAATACAAAACTCGCTCTTACGTGATTGTGTTCTACTTGTATCTCTGTATGTAAGTGCACAAAAATCATTGTAGAAAACCCTACCCTATTTATAGTCACGAAACCTTTCCTTCTTTAGGTTGAAGTTGGTGACCTCTTACTGCTTCCCTTTCCTTGTAGCCTTAAACTAACTCCCACATCTTGTACTTCGTTCATCGTTTTGAACTTCTTTCTCTACACTAAAACATCTTCTCCTAATCCCACTTGGACTCTGTCTGGGAGCAACATGTTGATGAAACAAGTTTCTTACATCTATTCTCCTATTTGTCACACATCAAAATCTTCCTCGATCCTAAACCTTTCTTCTAATACGAAGCGGGTCTCTTGAATCTTAATCAATTATTCTATCAAACAACTTACCATTTTTTGTTGCATCTCGATTGAGAGATCAAGATTGAATGCTGACATCTTGACCTTCAATGAAACTCTTAATGCTATTACTAATTAAACTCGGGCCAATATGTCAAGAGATGAAAGAAGAGATGGTAGTATCCAAGAACTTGGACACAGTGATTCAGCATTAGTTGAAGCCACTGTTGAATACCTCTCTAATATAGATTCTACCATTGCTTATTGTCGTAGAACTTCCATCTCTAGCATATTAGCAGGAGTTGAATTAGTAGTAGCATTAAGAGTTCCATTGAAGGTCAAGTTGTCAATATTAGAGTGACTGTTTGATAGAATGATTGGTTGATACGACCTATTTTTCAATGTACACATGCAAATACAACTTTGCAAATTAAATTTGCTGCCTCTTTCTAGTAAAAAAGCTACAACACACTGAAAATACACGTATGTAAAAGAAAATTAATAAACACACCCTGTATTGACCACTTAAAACATACGGACAATTATTTAATCTAGCATATATTCCAAACGCTGGATATTTCTTTGAAAATTCTTGTCTTGACTTCTTTCGGATCTACACCAAATCAACAATCACCGTGCTAGCAATCTTTCCATTGTAGACAAGTTTTTTACATCACTCTATTTTAATGACGAATTTTTTTCACTTGCATCACTCCTCACGTACTTGGCGGTTATCCAATTACATGCTCCGATGAATTGAGGTTTTGAAAAATGAAAAAAATAAAACTTGAAGGAATTGCACTTCCTGGTGATAGAATCACCATAACAAGTTTGTCCGAATGGTTTTTTGTATCGTATTCAAGGGTGGAAGTTGTTCGAAAAGGAATTAGACCAAAACGAAACATTTTCCAAGAGAGATTTATACAATTTGTGGAGCTTAATGAATACGTGCTAATAGATGGTCTAACCTTTAAATGTTGTATTAATTTCAGGACCCCAAAACTCCGAGCTTTATTAATTGGCAAGAATACCCTAGTTGAAATACTCAAGAATTACGAGGAGTTGGAGAAATTGACCCTTTATCATTGTACCTACATGTCAATCGATGTGAGCATTCATCACTAGAAACACAAGTTATTAGAGATTTTTCAAATGCATAAATGATATATTTGCCTAATTTCTGAAAGTCTAGATATCTATGAACACCAATTTATCTAGGCTTTCATAAATTAGGCAAATATTTTGTTGACGCATATGAGAAATCTCTAGTAACTAGAGATTCGACGAATTCTCACATCAATCGAGATATAGAAACAATGGTGAAGGGTTAGTTTCTCCAACAATTCACAATTATTAAGGATTTCGATTAGAGTATTCTCGACCAGTAAGCAACTAACCTTTGAGTTTTAGGGTTATAATATTGACACAACCTTTAAACAGATAAACTATCTTTTAACACATATTAATTTAACTCCACAAATTAAATAAATTTTCCTTAAAATATGTTTACTTTCGGTATAATGATGTTCCTAACAACTTGCTCTCCTGAATTTGATTTTAAAAACCGTATAGACAAACTCGTTAGAGTGGTTCTATCACAAGAAAGTGAAATCCTTCAAAAAAGAATCATTTTTCAAAAACTCAATCAACCGGAGCATGTAATCGAAGCACACCCAAGTTCATAGAGTGATGCAAGTGAAACAATTTAACATTAAAAGAGAATGATGAAAGAACATTGTCTACAATGGCGAAACTTCTAGCACAAAGATTGTTGATTTGGTGTAAAATAAAATAAAGTTGAGACAAGGATTTCTAAATGAATCTTCAGCACTTGGGATATTGATATTATTGAGTGTAAAGCTTCATCTGAAAGATTGATAATCAGGTCTAGAGCTTCACTTTCTCCATTAGTGACAATATCGTTAAGTTTATCATGTTTCTTTTTGTTGGGCTTTGATAGCTTGAGTAGGTTGCACTGGTAAATATGAGTCAATTATTATTGAATTTTTTTGTTGGCTCTTTAAATTTGGGTTATCCCCTCAAACGAATTTGTGTTTAATTTTTGCTCCTCGTATTTTTATACACTAGTTACATCACGCTTATTCCAAAATATTTCATGTAAATTTTGTATTGCAAATGACATATTTTATCCTCTTCAAATCTATTGTACAATAACATCAAACAAGAAACATAAACACTAAACAAAACATATGGTTGGACACATTTGTTAGTGCCCTCACAGATGTGTAGCTTCATTTGTTTTTCATCGAGTGAAACAGATCGCTCTAGAACATGGGAGAGTTAGGTTGCTGCTTACAAGTCTCTAGTGGGAGGTATTGTACGGTAGTAAAACCTTTCCTCCTTTTTTCTGGAGCAGTTGGACGGGGGCAGGTGTAATGTGTTCCTACTTTAACTTCATTTCATTACCTTTATTCAAAGGTTGTATATAGACTCAATTCTGTTTTAAGGTATGTAAATGATGTACTACCTGATAGCATTGACTCGGCCCGTGTACTTTCTACTTCGATGTTCTATTGATTACATGCTGTGTAGTTTCTAGAATGTTATTAACTTATTTTACACAAATGTCTTTAATTTTGCTATAACATACAACATTTTCTTATTGTAGAAGAGCCTTGTAATAACCTTGAAATATTCAAGGCCTATGTCGGTATGTCCCTTATGGTTTCTAATGTTGCTCTTGCCAGCAAATTCTTTTAATTTGTCTTATATCTCATTCTTATTAACTTCCCCCTTGAATATATTAAGAGCAAGGATAAAACAATTTAAGAAAGGACAATAGCAATTTACATCATTTATGTGAACCCCACTAATGTCGTATCCTGACTTCTATTTATGGACTTGGTGTATGTGCAGAACATGATGGGGAAACAGGACGCTGGGTAGGTGTAGTGTGTTCCTACTTTAACTTCATTTCATTACCCTTATTGAGAGGCTCTGTCAATACTTGATGCTGCTTTAAGGCATCAGAATGTTGTACTACCTGAGAATGTAATGGCCTGTGATAATGTTGTTTCAGCATTAGGGAAGAACTTTTACATGTTGCTGTGTTTGGCCGCCCACCTGCTTGTGAGGGAATTCCCTCTTAGAGTGGTGCAGCTCACCACAGTTGAAGCAACCTTGGTTAATTTAGGGCCTGTTGGCTGACGAATAAGAAGCTTCTTGACCACCCTTAGCCTTAGACTGTTGTGTTACCTTGGAATAACTACCCGTAGAAGCTGGTAAAGCCGACTGAATCGGAAGAGCTAAATACACCTGCTAACCAGAAACCTTGGAATAAGAACCACTGAAGTTGCCCACATTCTTTGACCTTTTAGCCAATGCCTTGTCCTTCCCAATTCCTTCGAATTTCTTCACATAGTCGGTCACCTTATTGAAGTTCTTTCTTGTAGAAATCGTGTGCAGAGATAAGACCTACAAATCAGTGTTTAGTCCCTCAACATAAAAACGAATCCTTTCCTCCTCAGTTCCCTCAAGTTGAGTAGCGTAGCGAGACAATACATGGAACTTAGCCTCATATGATGCTACAGATATGCTACCCTATTGAAGACCCTGAAATTCATCCTTTCTCACTTTCATGACCCCATGATAAGGGTAGAATTCTCTGTCCCTATATATTTGTGATATAACTTTTTAATCAGTATAGTGTTCAATGAGACAGCTCTTAGGTGAGTTCAAAATTTCAGAAAAATGAAGGTTAATTTGGAGAATCCAAAATAGATGTTCCATGACTTATTGATCAAAGTAAGGCTTTTAATAAGGTAATTCTTTGATAACATATAGGTTAGTACTTGATAAAACATAGTTTTTCTGGTATTTGATACAAGTTACTTGAATCTTCCTTGAATGAAAGATAACCTCATAATGTTTTTTTAAAAAATATTTTGAACCTTATTTGAAATCTATAAAATTTGAAACTTTCTTATGCTCAATCCAAAGCAAGAGATATTTATTTAAATATTAGTCTACATTAGTACGAGACATACAATTCAACATGTCCTGATAACAAAGAACATTGTTGCATATGCTTGGCAAAGGGCACTAAAATCATAATCGATCCTTCCTTAAGTTTGTAAGCTTACTTAAGTTTGATTTTCAACCTTCTTTTTATTTGGGTTGTGTGTCTTATTGGTATTTTGAAGGGTAAGAGCTTTCAAAAATTGATTGTGGACATTTATACCATGTTGGTTGCATCAAAGACTGGAAGAAGCTAGAGAACGCATGTGCCATATGCAAGTGGATAGTGTCAACTATGATACTTGATGATTCGTGCATTCAATGTTCACTTGGCTTTAACTAATTAGTTTAGTTTGGGCTAGGGGAGTTGATTGGTGGTGTTATTCTACATTGGTTGTTCAATAAAGCTTAAGAGAGATGAGCGAACCGCTCCCAAATTATGATTAGTTGAAGCCAAGTAAACATGGAATGCATGAATTCTCAAGGTAGCATATCAGACACTCTTCTCTTGCGCATGGGGAAAGTGTTCTCAAGCTTGTTCCACTCTTTGATGCAATCAATATGGCATAAATGACCAGGATCAATTTTTCCAAGTTCTTCCCCATAGAAATACTAACCTAAGTCACACTGACCAAAAAAAAGGAAGCTAAGTAGATTGAAATAAAACTTAAGTAAGCTTAAACACTTAAGGGGAGAAGGGATTCAGAAATTTCGGTGCCCCTTACCAAACATATGCAACAGTGCTCCTTGTTGTCAGGACATGTTGAATTATATGCCACATAATTATCTAAACTAATGCTTAAATAAAGATCTCTTTCGTTGAATAGAGAAGAAGCAATTCTTTTAATTCATAGATTTCAAATAAGGCCAAAAGATTACAAAAAACATTTTATGGATGTCACCCGTTGAAGGAAGATTCAAGTATGTTGTATCAAATACTAGAAAAAATTATGTTGTATCAACACTAACTTATATGTTATCAAAGCATTACCTGATCAAAAGCCTTACTTTGATCAATAAGATATATATGTTATATCACCTTCAGCTTCTCTCAATTCACCTTCATTTTTCTGAAGTGTTGAACTCACCTAGCAAAAGGCTTATTGAATTTCTGTTATGTCTATTTTATACACCTCCAGTTTGGTTGTTTATTTTTTTGGTAATAATGTAAATTACTGATATATTACTGTATGTTGGCTATAGCATGCCAGAGCTGTTAAGGTCTGCTAAACTGGCTGTAGAGAAAGGGACTGCTTATGGCCAAAATGTGACCTACGTCAAATAGTTATTCGACTGCATAGTACCGACTTTGGTGGAAGATTTGCCTTAAGGTTGACTTGAACTGGTGTGATTAATAAAAGATTTAGATTTTTCAAAAAAATGATACTAGACATCCAAAATTCCTTTCTATTTGATAGTCTACTTGTATAAGTTGAGTTATAGTTTATATGAGTTGGAAACAGAGTTACAGAGAGGTAGAGGGTACCCATGGAATTAGTCGAGGTGCACTCAACAAGCTGATCCGTATAACACTAATAAAAAGAACGAGTTGGACCAAAAACTTGGGAGAGTCAGAACACATCTTTGGGGACAAGTAATTACTAGAGATGAGAATGATTGTTGAACTTGCACTTTAATCCTAATTAGTCTTAAAACAAATACTACAATTTTATTGTTACTCCTTCTCATGACTTTTAATTTTTTAATCGTAACTCAGTTTCTTTTTGAACAGCTTAATTTAGGCGTAATTCAAGTAAAAAAATTTAGAAATATTTTCTATATTATGCAGGCAACTAAGGAACTTCGAGATATGCATGTTGAAAACTTGATTGTGGGAATGAGTTCCTGCGAAAAAGAAGAAGAGAAGAAATCATTCATGAATGCTAGCCTTGATTATTATTATCAGAAGCCGCTTACTATTGATGTAGTTTGCGATCTTGTTGAGAAAATTAATGGAAATGGTTAAATCTATCAAAAGTATTTGTTATGAATATGATTCATGTATTAATTAATCTATAGAGAGATTAAGGAAGTAAGTCTATCACTAAAGCAGGTATAACATACTTACAATTACTAATAAATTCGTTTTGGTTGGTAAATTAAAAGGCTTTTTATTTTTTGAATAAGGCCTAGATGTCAAGGACAAATGGAGCGTGCTGGTCAAAACAGAGATACAGATCAACCTCCATTTTTATAAACTAACATTTTTTCTTTGAACGCAGAAAAGACAAGTAGAAATGCAAGAATCAATTCCAACATCATCCGAATAATTGCCATGAAATAATACTTTGTTCTTCCAATAAGACGAAGGTCTAAGCTACTCTATACTCACAACTGTTATTTTGGGCCCGACAACCGCCAAGAAATGACACTTTGTCCTTCCAATAAGATGAAGATCTAAGATACTTTACACTATCAACTATTATATTGAGCCCGACAATCACCATAGAAGAGGCACTTTGTCCCTCCGATAAAAGGATGATCTAAGCCACCTTATATTCTCAACTATAACATCGTTTTTGAGAAATGTATTGTGCCCGAGATTATCATTCTGTTAGAGAATTTGCATGTTCCCGAGAATTGCATTATGCCCGAGAAATTGTATTAAGCTTGATAATTACATTGAGTCTGAGAATTGAATTTTGTCCAAAAAATTGCATTGTGCCCATAAATTTGTTGTGTGCCCCATAATTGCATTGAGCCTGAGAATTACATTGTGCCTGTGAAATTGTATTGTGTCTGGAAATTTGCATTGTGTTTAAGAATTACATTGAGCTTGAGAATTGCATTGAGTCCAATAATTTGCATTGTCCCCGAGAAATTATTTGGTGCTCCAGAATTGCATTATGCCTGAAAAATTGCATGTACCTGAGAAATTGCATTATGCCCGAAAATTTCATTGTGCTCGAGAATTGCATCATGCCGAAGAAATACTTTGTGTTATAAAATTACATTGTGCTTGAAAACTACATGAAGCTCAAGAATTATATTGTGCCTGAGAAATATATATATGCCCAAAATAATGTTGAGTTCGAGAATCACATTAATGTTGAGCTAAGGTTTAATCAAGTTACGGAAATCATATTAAACCCCAAAAAATACATCTACAGAAATATCTATCAAATCAAGCTGTAAATATCGCAATATGGCCTAATTGCATCGAAAAAAATAGATACACACTCTTTTATCATTATTTTAATGTTCCAAAGGTGCCATAGTCTAAATTCTTTAATTCAAGGTTTGCGGACATCATTTTATGACCCGATGATTAAATTTATGATAATCATGTTTCAAAGGTGTCATAGTATAAAGACACCATTTCCATGGCCTCCGGACATCATCTCATGACCTAAAGATTTAATTTCTACATATCATGTTTAGAAGGTGTCATAGACTAAAGGCACTACAACAATTATTCCATGACCTAAGGATTAAATATTCGCGTATCATGGCTCTAAGACGTCATCCTTATTGACTTAAGACAAATTTTCATGATCTCAATAGAAAATTGCATCATGTTAATAAACTATTTTACCATTTAAACGCTATATATGTAACACCTCGCTTTTGGAAAGAAGTAGAATTAGAAAGAAGCCTTATCTTTGGAAATAATCAAATTTGGAAAGTTTGACCAAGTTAAGTTAAGTTTGAGTTTTGGGTCAACTTTAAATGAAAATAACCTCTATTTCTGGATGATTTAGGTGTGCTACAAGATACCTTAGGAAATATATTTGAATTATCTTTCCAACGCCACCGAGTTTGCTGAATTTTGAGTTCGTATGAGGGAGATATTCCCATTTGAAGTTGGGATGTCTAGATAAGGAAAGTCAAAACCGGATTTTAGAAGGGTATTATGGTCTTTTTACCACTCACTTAATTAAATTCATTTTTGGTAATTAAGTTGGGGTCTCAACTGATGGAATTCAGTTTACGCTATTGAAATTGAATTAGGGTTTTGAGAGAAGAAAAAATAAGAGGAGAAAAGAAAAGAAGAAGCAAGGAATCGCCAAGTTCTTGAAGAATTTCTTGTGGATATTTTCAAGGGGTGATCCCTACTAGGTATGTGAGATCACATAGAATTGGGTTAGTTGACCCACGCTAATCATGATTCAATTCAGTGTAATTGTGTTCTTGAAAGAAAAGATTATGAGTTCTTGATGAAATTTGTTTAAGTTCTTGTGGGTTCTTGTTGATGAAGTTGTAGAGAAGTTTCTTGAGTTTGATTCATGATATTAGGTGTTGTTTTGAGTATATTCTTACATATTTTTGTTATGTAGTCGAATCTAAGTGTTTGGGAAAAGAACGAATTGAATTTAGAGGGTTTAGAGTTAAAAAACGAGCAAGAAAAATCATCAAAAATTTGGGAATAGGCATGGGGCGCCGCGCCAACCAGAGCGCCCCAAGACAGAGTCTGAATCGGTCTTCATTCCAACAAAATAAAAAGGGACCTGCTCTATCATCTGCTAGTGCACCTGTATCAAGGAACAAATGTGAGTACAATAGTCAAAATTCACATCATTTAAGAGCTAGACCTGCACAGTCTCAAGGTAGTGTGGCACAAAGAGGTAGTTGTGCTCTTGCATATGCTAGGTGTAGTATAAATCACCCTTGTGCCTGTCGTGATGGCACCACTGGTTTTTTCAAGTGTGGTCAAGAGGGTCACTTCATGAAAGAGTAAGGCTGGGCGTTCGGTCGGTTCTGTTCGGTTTGTAAATTTCGGTTTGATTTTTTCGGTTTTCGGTTTGGCATAATATGAAACCAAACCAAACTGAAATAAATTCGGTTTGGTTTGGTTATTACAATTTCGGTTCGGTTTATTTCGGTTTGATTTTCGGTTTAACCAAATTTAATTAATGCGGCCTGTGGGTTGTGGCATCTGGATTATTTTCTGCTGGCCTGATTATAAACTGAACAAAATTTGACTTTCTTGGCTTTAATTTGTTTCACCAAGTCTCAACTTTCAACTATTCAAGTTGTTTCTTTGCAGTTAAACAAATGCAATGAGCTCCCAGAGGAATGAGGATACCATATTCAAGAGTCAAGACCCATAAATCAACAAGTGCTCGACAGTGGACACCCTTCTTTATAAGCACGTCACAACTCACAAGCCTTTTACTTGAAACTTACCATATCATTGACTAAAATATCTAAATAAAACAGATAATTCTTGTCCAGCAGGCAGCAACATTAACAAACTAGTCGAGAATAAGAATAAAAAGACTATCAAGACTCATCAGTCAAGCCAACAACAGTACAACACTAGAAAATTCAAAAACTTGTGCCCAGCACGGCAGCACCACTAAATTGAAACGTCCAGCTGCCAGTAGACTGAAAAGTCCAGCAAGCCAGCGCCAAAACATTAAAAAACCAACAAAACATTGTTGCAACTTGCAACCTCCAATCTCCAGTGCAATAGCTCCCAAGTTCCAACAGATAGCAATCAAGAAAATAACAAACCATTGATGTGTCTGCGAGAAAATAGAACTCTCTAGACAAATGATCTACATTTCATAATAAAATATATAAAACTATCAAGCAAGTTATGTAAATAAGTTCTTTACTTACCCATACCATGCATCACTAGTTGATAGTTGAACTTACAAGTTGCAACTATATATCAATAATACTAGATTCAGTCCCACTACAAGCAAAATCTAAAAAAATATGAAAGAATTTGTTAGTTGTTAAAAAACATAAGTAATAAAATTATTTTCAATATAATTAATACAAATACCAAAATCTTACCAAGTTCAAGTTGCTCAAGATACTCTAAATCTTCCTCAATATTGATTGGAAAAGGCTCACTTCTAAGCCAATCTTGAACACAAATAAGAGATTGCACAAGTTTAGGAGTTAATGAACTCCTAAAGGGATCAAGAACACGACCTCCTGTGTTGAATGCACATTCTGATGCGACACTTGAAATGGGAATGGCTAACGCATCACGAACCATCTCCGCGAGAATAGGAAATCTCGGCTCATTTACTTTCCACCACATTAATATATCAATGCCATCACTATCTGGCTCAATATCTTCATGTAACACCCCTAAATACTAACCAAGAGTCGCATGTTGATTTACCGTTGCTTAATTACTAGAATATGTTTTAGTCTCATTTTGGGAACTTGAAGTGTTGTGATAATTGCCAACTTACTTAGCATAAAGTCTTATCGTAATTTAAGGATTTGTGATGGGGTATTTAGGTAATATTCTAATTAGAATTATGTTTATCTTTAAAAGGAGATGAGAGATATATATACACATGTGTATATGTGTACATTTTGGGCAGCACACAAAATTTTGGGCAGCACCTTTGAAGGACAGCTGCCCAAGGGATAAACATCACTTGTTGACTATATATTTTCACCCCTCCTTTAGTAATTTTGTTTTCCTCAAGCCTTAGAACCTTAGAAACATATCTAAACAGAGTGTTCTTCAAAATCACAAGAGAAACTTGGCCCTTTTTGGCTGGAATTCAAGAACACACACTTCTTGTTGGTAAGTGTCGAAATTTGTTTCTGAACTGGGTAGTGTTAGTATTATATTCATATCTCTCGCTCTAGAACTTAGTTTACAGTGAGTAAATATGATTTG
>JAJOOH010011937.1:0-17038 GCA_029582605.1 Solanum gracilifrons | reverse complement strand
CGTGGCATTGGAAAAGGGTCAAATATACCCCTAAACTATTCGAAAAGGTCTAGATATACCCCCCTTTTAAATAAACTACCCGACCCGTTTTCAACAAAAAAATTTAAATTTTTATTTTTTTCGGTAAATCCCGAAAATGAGTAATTGACTAATAAAAAAATAGGGAAACTATGAAAAAAAATATAAAATTAACGCCAAAAATTCGCAAATAAATATAGTAACCTTAACTTCAACAATTTCAACAATTTTTTTAAAGTTTTATTTTTTTCGATAAATCACGAAAATGAGTAATTGATTAATAAAAAAATATGAAAAATATGAAAATGACTTTAGGCTGAATTTTTAGGTTATATTTTTCATATTTTTTATTAATCAATTACTCATTTTCGGAATTTATCGAAAAAAAATTGTTGAAATTGTTGAATTTAAGGTTACTATATTTATTTGTGAATTTTTGGCGTTAATTTTATATATTTTTTTCATATTTTTCCTATTTTTTATTAGTCAATTACTCATTTTCGAGATTTACCGAAAAAAAATAAAAATTGTTGAAAACGGGTCGGGTAGTTTATTTAAAAGGGGGTATATCTAGACCTTTTGGAATAGTTTAGGGGTATATTTGACTCTTTTCCAATGCCACGTGGTAATGTAAAAATGACGTGGCAATTCCATTTGGCGTTTAACACCCATAAGGGCATATCTAGATGAAAAGTTGGACGGCAAGGGCACGAGTGAGCCAAACTTTAAACAAGGGTATATCTAGACCTTTTGGAATAGTTTAGGGGCATATTTGACCCTTTTCCCTTTTATTAATAATATACTATAGTAAATTAAACCAACTTCTTTAAACTTTGAAAAGAAAATGAGAAACTAACCTTTTGAATGAGATGAGAATTTCCTTGAGTAAAACATTAATAAGCAAAATGAGATACACTCTGAGGATTTTCAAATAACTCATAAAGGGGGAAATGTCTTTTTTTTTTTAATTTTAAAAAAGGGAATATTTAGCACAAAAATGACTGAAAAAGTTGAACAAGTTTCTCTCCAACAGTGAAAATTTCAGTTTTTCATAAGCATAGTTCATTTGCCCGATTAAGCAGTTTGATCTGATAGGTGCACTAATTATTACACCGTTACGTTAACTATACGGGATATAATTATTGTGTTGTGTACTTGTACACCATCAATAACACAGGTCTTGTCTCGAGTCTCTAGTCAAGGTCGGGTGTTGGGTCTTGATAAATTACATTTTTTTCATATCAATATGATGAAAAAATACATTTGAAAATGTTAGTCAAAGTTCGTATAGTTTGACTCTAAAATAGGAAACCATGACAAATAAAAGTGGACGGAGAGAGTCTTAAATAGTACTCTCTCTATCTCAATTTATGTGACATTTTTTGTTTTTCGAGAGTCAAACAGTTTAAGTTTGATCGAAAATTTACTCATTCAGTCATTGATTTTTTTGGAATAATTTGTAAATTACATAAAAAGTATTATAAGTCACAAAAATTAATTATTCAAAATATTTCAAAGTTATATAAAAAATTTATGATCAAAGATAAACTTATTTGAATTTTGAAATCTGAAAAGTGTCACATAAATTGAGACGGAAGAAGTAATTAGCGTTGGATTTACCCGTGTTTTGTCCTATCTCAAAACTACTTCATCGATTATTTTTTTATCTGTTACTTTAAATTTTTTTAAAAAATTATTTGAAAAATATTTATCATTTTAAGAAATTACAAAGAATGTTTTAGTTGTAACCTTTATCACTTCAAAAAAGATCCATACAGTCATAAATTACTTATTTTTTAAAAAATAGATTAAAGGTAATAGTCCAATACTTACTTTTTATGCATGATTAATAAATATTGATAAGTTGTAAAATAAAGTGATACAATGCGTGCTGGGATTAAAAAGTATAAAAAAAATGATATATGAACAGAAAGTGGAAGTGCACGAGTTTGTTTGTGGAGGGATGGGTAATAATCACTGAAGAACCAAAAATCAGTCAGAATGAAGCCAATAAGGAGTAGTATTATAATGAAAATATTATAAATTACAGTTAAAAAATAAAATTTATAAAACAATTAAAAAATAGTTAAGTTAGATGTGGATATCTCTCACGTTCTTTCTAAGAAGATTGACTTAGACAATTCCGAATTAATTGAAAAGTCCAAAATTCTATCCATAAAGAATACATTTCTTCAAAATAAAATTACTCTCATTTGTAGTTAATACTAGAAAGTAATGGCCCATGCTAGCACGGGCTCAATATTATTATGTAATATTCTTTTTTTTGTTAAATTTGTTTTTACGTGAAATTGGAGAAAAAAATTTAATGAATCTATCGGTGTGTTCTGTAAAATGTTAATTTTCTATATTTGATGAGCTAAAATTTTTGCAACATATTTCCTCTATAAAATAAGTTTTTTTTCTTTTGAAATGAGGAAATGATTTCTATAATAAATATCATAACTTGATATCAATTAAAAGTTAGATTACAAGTGTGTAGCGTAAGATAACCTTGCATATTAATCGTTTGTTGATATTTTAAGGAACTAAGTTTTACAAAATAGTTATGTACACTTATTTTACATAATAACAAAATGTGATACATTGTATAGAAAGTTAGTTGAGATGCAGATTGAGTTGTTTTGATCTTTCATCAAAAGATTAAGACCTGATACATATGAGAGAAGATGAAAAAATATTATTCATAAATTACAAGATTGGAAAAAGAATCAAATCACAGTTGCTTGAAATAGGAGGTATGTACATACATGAAAGCAAGTGTACAATTACTTCAATATAATGACTTAAGAACCAAGTGCAAGGCTGATAAGGCTAGGTAGATAGCTATTGTTTCTGAGGTCGGCCAAAGTAGAGACAAATTCATAAATACAAATACAAGTAAAGTTGTCGATTGAGTTTATTCTTTAAGTTCACAAAGAAAACACAAGCACAAATCTTCTTGTGGTTCATCTAGGAAAATGACCGCAGACTGGCACTACTTTGACTTGAAGTTCCTTCATCATTCAACTCTTTATTGGTAAACTAAGAAGTGATTGACTGTACAGAGAACTATCTCCAAACTACCACCAATGCATCGATTAATAAATGAAAAAGGACAAACGAAGTTGTTTTACACAATTCAAGTAGCTCATATATCATAATACTCTGAAAAACTATATGAGCTCTAAGGCAGTATATTGATCACAGTAATCAAACTACTTTTACTGCTAGTAATATAAGTAAATGCAACAAACTATCAACCACAACTACACAAAGGCCAAGATATATATATATATATATATGGTCCCAGCAAAATCTATAAAATGGAAGATTTTTTGTACAATAATGGAATAGTCTAGTTTTGTGACTTCAATTGTGGCTTAAGATTTATAGTGCTTTTTAACCGAAGACCTTTTGAGGAATAGATTATAATGCCCAAAGTAAAGACACCCTGCACATACCGAGAATCACTTCAAATGATACATTCAAGAGTTCAAAAAAAAAACTTACATTGAACCGCTGTTGAACTATGTCTTGAAAGTGTCAAACACTTAGCCTATTATACCTGTTCTTAAATCTAACTCGAACAACGGAAAAAAATTGTGTGGGACATCCCAAGAGCTTAGAATCAATAAGTTTAAAGGAATGATATTGCTACTTATATGCAAGTACGCCAATGATAGGCTTATTGTATTGATTAGACTAACTAATAGTGTATATGCAATCACTTACGGTGCTCACTTGTTTTTATTAAAAATCAACGGCAACATCGAAGACAAATTTGAGGCGAAACATAGAAGCAAAGAGCATCTCAAATTTCTGAATTCAACAAAGACGCAATTCTTATAGTCCTACAGGTAACCCTACAGATCTAAAACAGAAGATTTGAATTGGATCTTGATTTTCATTAAAATTTATGAAAGATGGAGAGAAATTTCAAAACCACAACCCAAAAATATAATCAAAAGGCAAAAAAAAGATAACAAAAAACTGCACATTTCTTAATAACACAATATAATCATTTACCTATGCAAGAACAACACATGCAGGAAAACCAAACAGAAAAACTTGATTTTTTTGCTTTGCAAAATAAAGAAGAAGAGAGATAGAGCATCAACTCTCATAAAATGCCCTAAATGCACATCAGTTTGGCAGCATTGCTACGTGTCTCTTCCAAAGCAGTATTAAGACACGTTTGCAGCCTTTATTGATGAGTTTGATAGTGTAAATGACCAAAAGACCCTTATTCTTTTATAAAGATGGAAAAAATCAATCATCTTGATGTTTCTTCTATATAAGCAGTGTAAAAGTAAAGTATAATAAAAAGAAATAATTTAAATTAATTTGACGTTTTTCTTAATAAATTATTTATTAGGAGTTTATTTAAAAATTATAATTTTATTAATTATACTTTAAAAATATAAATATGACTATTAATAATCTTATATAGTTATTTAATGATATATATAATATTAAAAAATAATTTGTTTTGAATATAAAAGCTAAATAATAAAATTTTATTAAATTATTTAACTATATTAAATTTAAACAATTTAATATGTAGAGAATAAAAATGGAAATATATAGAAACTCAATAAAGTTATCATTGTATAGATGTCAATTTGTAAAATTAAATGGACCCCACTATACTCAATGATAGAAGGCATAATATGTAATTTAGTAGAAAAGTGTAGGGTTTTTTCTAACTATATTAAGAAGGTCCAATTAATAAGGCTCATAGTACAATTTTTTCTATGCAATATTTATCACTTTGAGAAGTTGGAATAACAAAAATATCCCCACTTACCAATTGAATGACCAATAAGCAGCCTTTGAAACTCTCTCTTCTAATATATAAAATATATATAAGTTGAAACTTAGCAATATTTTTCTTTCTTGCTCTCTCGTTTACTGCATCAACCTTAAATTACAAATACAATAGATTTTTTTTTTTAGGGCAAATTACAGAAATCACATATTTTTAAGGCAAAATTACAATTTATCCCTTAAAAGCTTATAATTACAGAAATTCCTCATTTTCGCGCATCAGATTAGTTTATCAATGCTAATATTATTGTATCCCGCGCATCAAATTAATATATCATCGCTTATATTATTGTATCTCGCGCATCAGATTAATGTATCAGCGCTTATATTATTGTATCTCGCACATGTATCAACACTTATATAGCTCTGATACATTAATTTGATGCGCGAGATACAATAATATAAGCGATGATACATTAATCTGATGCGCGAGATACAATAATATAAGCGCTGATACACTAATCTGATGCGCAAAAAAGAGGAATTTTGAAGATTTGTAAAACTTATAGGGGATAATGGTAATAAATAAACTAAAATGTGGGATTTCTATCCTTCTTATTTACTCAACACGAGAATGAAAACATCCTTTATACACAACATTTCTTCCACAACTAAATGTCATGAAAGTGAATAATAATTTAAGGTATTTGCAGTGAGATATTTAATAGGAGATTAAAAATTAATACGTCATAGTGATTACATAAATGATAAATAATAATAATACAATTTATGTCCATTAATATTTTATACACCTTAATATTTTCATTTTAAAATACAAATCAACACTAAGAGGGTGTTTGGATTGACTTAAAAATTAGTCAAACCTATTTTCAAGTCAGTTTTTGAATTCTGAAAGTGTTTGACAAATATAAAAATAACTTAAAACAAGTCAAAAATGATTTAAAATAAGTTAGGAAGTGTTTGATAAAGTTAGAAATAACTTAAAATAAGTTTAAAATGACTTAAAACTCAAAAGTAGGTCTCCCTTTACTCTTTATGTTTTGACTTAAAAATCATTTAAATTTGACTTTTTATTTTTCATTTAAAAGCTACTTTTGTAAAGTCAATCCAAACGGACTCTAACTCTATAAAATTAATGATGACCGGTTAAAAGATGAAGATATAACTTTTGATAACAGGTGCGACCATTTTCACTGTTTTTGACTGATGACAATCAGTAAAATTATTCAAAAGTACTCTCACAATACTCATGGGTTGTGTTACAAGTCGAACAATATTGCGTCTATAATATGACACTCGTTTATGTTGTATTTATTTAAATAATAACTATTCAAAAGTAGTTTCACAAGGACTAATCTATGATTGAGTGACCACCGGATCTCTTCCCTTCGGTACACCACTATCAAGCCTTGAT
The DNA here is from genome assembly GCA_029582605.1 of Solanum gracilifrons. Lineage (NCBI taxonomy): Eukaryota > Viridiplantae > Streptophyta > Magnoliopsida > Solanales > Solanaceae > Solanum > Solanum gracilifrons. The sequence goes on along the minus strand of JAJOOH010011937.1, from coordinate 10,818 downwards.
AATAAAAACGAATCATAGTCCGATCGATCGATCATAATTCACTCGTCTTTTAACTCTATTTTAAAAAAAGTTAACTGGTATCGCAAAATGACGATAAACAATAATTGCATAAATGTTTGATTTGTGGATGTTGGTTGGTGTGTTAGAACAAAATTTGCATTAGTTAAGTATAAATGGCAGAACAGAGAAGCACGAGTAGGTAGCAGGGCGGGCGGGTGTTGTTGGTGGCAAAAGACTTAGATATGTCAGTGCAACCCACTCTTGTTGGTTTAATTTCCTATTTCCAATAGTCACTAATTCCCTTTGACCAATTGAATTTATTTCTCACCTCAAACTCCTCTCTTTTTTTTGCATATCCCCCACTCCCTGTCCCTGTCACTAGAAGGCCGAAATTTACACTCTCATCATCATTCCACTTGTGACTATATATACTGCCACATCACTAGTATATTATTCATTCTTCTAATTTTATAAACTAAATCTTTAATTTTGAAGTAGTAAGTAATAAATTAAGGTGACACTATTTTAAAATGACCGTACGCAAGTATCATTGTTAGAGTAAGTTAGAAAAATATCCATATAAAAGATTAAGTTATTAGTAATGGATAAAAGTTCTCATTTTGAAGGTGTGTGAGTAATCAATCATAATTATCTTAATATTATATCGTTTTTGTGAATTCTTCATGTGATTGTTTGTAGTTGTTGCTAAATTAATACTTTACTATACTTTTAACATGGTGTTATTAATATTATTCAATTTGAGTCAAGTCAGTAATTTTTCCAGCTATTAATATGAGATTAATTTTATTCTTATACTAAACAATATGATGTAGAAATGTATCTTTATTTTCCTTTGCGATTTTCGTTTAAGTAGGTAAATGTTGTTAGAAAAAAAGGTTCATTTTGACACACGGTAAATGATTAGTGCATTTTTTGACATTATAAATTTCGATGGATGCATTAATTACTCACTTTAGTTCATTTATCTATTAATTTACTCCTAGACCCTAGTTATATGTGTATTGACTAATCTTGACTTAATTTGCAGATTTTAAAATTCCTCTTGTTTAAATATTCTTTTGAAGGATTAACATATTTTTTTATTTATTCTTTTCGTAAAGAAGCATTTTTCAACTAGCAAATAGAAATTAAGATACTAATTGCGTCGCTATATTTTACTTTCTACTTGATCATTTTTTTATAATTATAGTATTTAAGTCAATTTATGCATACTTCACTAAAAAGAAAATTCCATTTATTTTTAACAATATTGATGTAGCTAGAATGAAAGACGTTATTTTTATGTAAAATAAAAGAGATAGTGAAGTAAAAATGATTTGAAATAAACATCCCTATCTAAAAATATTTACATCTATAAACATAAAATAAAATGAAAAAGGGTGGGACTTGATGAGGGAAAAAGAGGCAATACTCATTCCCCAAAACAATAAAGCCACCCAAGATGATCAGACCGTGTCTTCTGGGGGAGCAGCCAAATACATGCACACGCACACTCTCTTCTGTTTGTCCTTGCTCTCTTTATCATCAAGAACACTCCAGTAAAATTAATTTTATATTATTTGGCCTCGGTTGATTTGAGATATTAATTAATGTCTAGGTTTATTTTATTTAGTTATTTAATACTAAAGATATTAAGATAAAAGAAAAAAGCTATCTTAGTTTGTTAAAATTGATGAATATATATTTTTAATTTTAAAGGTAAAATAAAATGAAACGGAGAAAGAATACGTGAGTTGATTCTCCTTCTCTTCCTCTTCTCCCTAAGCTCCTTATGGCACTTACTCTCTACGTGAATTCCGGGTCCAATTTTTTCGTAACGCTTCTCAACAACTCCTCCCTATACCACCAATTATAATTACTCGAACTCTGAACAATCATATTGCACTAATCACAATTAATATGATGTTGTTTGTGTAAGCTTATCTACGTTTATTATGAATACTTAAAGTGTTTTTATAAGTCAAACTCAGTTTAAAGTCATAAATTGATCACTTGTAATTATTCATGTTTTTTAACTTAGGTATAAATTAATTTCAATATTTAGGAATATTATGTACAATCAAATATGTTTTTATGTAACATGTAAGCACAAGAAAAGAAAAATTAATTATGTCGACAATGGACATGCAAAAAGGAGAGGAGGAGAGGTAAAAAGCCATTTTACAACATGTTTGTTTATAGAGATTTGATGAAAGCTCTCCCCAGCCATCCAAAAAATTAAAGAGACAAAGGTGAGAGAAAGCAGGGGAGAGGTGGGCCCCATGCTCCCACCGCCCATACGCACGCTGTCTGTCTCACCAAAAACCGAACTCATCATCCATCCAACTACACACCCCCTTAGCTTCACCGGTTCATCACCCCCACCCCTAATTACCCCCGCCCTACCTAACCTTACTACTACAAAACACAAAAGTATCAAATTCCTCCAACTCATTCTCTCTAGCTACACCTATTTCTCTCTTCTTCATTTTCCCCAAACCCTCACCAAAAGAAAAGGAAAGAAGATCAACAAACAAAGGATTGTAGTATGGTTGATTCACCTATTTCTCCTGAATCCTTTTCGGTTTCTCACTTCATTACTTTCCCTTTCCAACTCTTTTTTGGTGAAGGTTAGAACTAATTCCATCAATTTCATAGCTAGAAAGCAAATTCAAATACCAGGTTAGATTAGATGGATCAATTAACAGCTCATGGCCGTCCTCTTCCACCTCCTTTTCACACAAGAGATCTTCAGTTACAGAATAACAATCCTCACCTCCACGGCCAGTTCCATCACATACAACAGCAACAGCAACAGCAGAAAACTGAAGATGAACAACAAAGCGGACACAGAAATCAGAAACGAGATCGTGAAGATAACTTCAGTTTAAATCCTGATCAATCCGGATCGATGGATAGCAAAGGAAACACTATAGGAGGAGGAGGAGGAGATGGCGGTGGAGAAGTCAGTAGAAGACCAAGAGGAAGACCAGCTGGTTCAAAAAACAAGCCAAAACCACCAATCATTATCACTCGTGATAGCGCTAACGCTTTGAGATCTCATGTTATGGAAATCGCTAGTGGTTGTGATATACAAGAAAGTATCTCAAACTTCGCCACCAGAAGACAACGCGGTGTTTGCATATTAAGTGGGAGCGGAACTGTTACAAACGTTACAATTAGGTAACATTTAATTTTTTCTTCTTTTTTTTTTTTAAATTTTAATTTGCATCAAATTCATGTGTGATATGTATTCTTACTTTAATTTTTAACTGACAGACAACCCGCGTCTCCGGGTGCGGTGGTAACTCTACATGGAAGATTTGAAATCTTATCTCTTTCCGGTTCATACTTACCACCGCCAGCTCCGCCAGCCGCATCAGGGCTGACGATATACTTGGCCGGAGGACAAGGCCAAGTAGTTGGCGGTAGCGTTGTCGGGCCGTTGAATGCTTCAGGGCCGGTGGTGATAATGGCGGCTTCGTTTGGGAATGCAGCATATGAAAGGCTTCCACTTGAGGACGAAGAATCGCCGGTGGGGCAGCAAGGAAATTTACCAACAAGTAGTGGTATAGTAAGTACTAATCAAGGTGCAGCAGCACAACAAATTATGGGTACTGATCCAAATGCTAATTTACTACAAGGATTGCCTCAAAATCTACTAAATTCATGTCAATTACCACCAGCTGAGGCTTATTGGGGAGGAGCAGGAGGTCGTCCTCCTTATTGATTAAAATTTAAATAATAATTGGGAATTAACTTCAAAACTAGCTGTCCTCTTTTTCTTTAATTTGCATTTTGTTAATCTTGGAACATGATTTCCAAATTCCAATATTATAGTACAGCAGTACTACTACTACAACTTCTTTTCTATTAACCATCTTTACTTCTTCTACTTCTTTTAAGTGCTAGTCGGGGCTTGTGAGATTGCGTACACATCATCCTTTTCTGACTCAACTTTGTAAGGTTATACTGAATATGTTGTTATCGTTGCTACTTATTAGTCATTTAGGGAAGGATGTTAAATTTCAAGTATCATTTGTGGTTTTCTTTTTCTTCTTTATTTTATGTGAATGGTAGCATAAAAAAATGTTAACAAAAGAGGGCATGAGTTTTTCCTCAAGTTGTCTTGGATAATAATCAATCTTTCGCTTGCTGCAGAAGCAAAAAGCCTCTCCATAGTTCAGGTTCGATGTTTCTTTAAATCATTATATATATTCTTTCGTTTTAATTTATCTGTCTTACTAATAAAAAAATTTAAAATTCATTTAGATATATTAAATGACATATGTGTTGATACATTCATGTATCTTTAGTACTGTAAGACCATAAAATCAGACAAATAAATTAAAACGTTACTGAGTATATATATCCTGTTTCATATTTTTCTTGTCCGGGGGAGCTAGAAGTGATGATAGTTATGGATGAATTAACTTTATGGAGCATGAGAATTGAGAGTACAAATGATTTAAATAGAAGAAAGAAAAGGTAAGAAGATGCAGGAGAGGTATGGGGTTTGAATGATTGGTTTTTTCGAGTGAATACTATATTTAGGGTTAATACTATGAAGTGAACATTAGGTAGTGGGGTTTACACGTGCACTTCTCTCAACTTAGCTCCTTTTCGAGGCAACTAATGCTTTCACTTCCATACTAAGGTACTCCCACAGGTACCACCAACAACTTCTGCTCTTTTACTTTAACTAGTACTCCCCCTCATGCCTCCACACCCCATTCATTATTTTCTGTTTTGATGAGCGAGCTTTTGAGGCTTGAGTTAACTTCGTAATTTATATATTTATTGTGGTTTTAGAGTTAGACTCATTTGAAGTTGAATATTATGTTGTGTTTTTGCGTTCTTTGAGTTGAGAAATTTTTGGGAACAACTTGTAAGATGTTCGTTGCATACCTCACTTGTTGTAAAACTACATTAAAAAATATTATAGTTATATTTAATTTAATATTTAGTTCATATTATATTATTCCCGCTTTAGTTAGTATATGAATGCGTTGAGGTATTGAGTTCTCATATCAACTATGAGATGGTAAGGATAGTTTTATAAGGTCTTGGACAAGCTTCGGCTTATAGATATATATTTGACTCAAAATATTGGAATTACTCTCCACATTTTGGAGCTAAGACTATATAGTGTGTGAAATTAGACTACATATAAGATATTAGATAGTTTTATGGTGTGAAGTCTTATGGTGAAAATCGTAGGTTTGACTCAAAGCGAATAATATTCCAGTATATGTGTAAAAGATTGTATCTTTAAATTATTTTAGTCCAATAGCTATATTTCAATTTCAGTCATTTACTCTTAAGCTTGTGATGAAGATACTAATTAACTTGAGAGTGAATATGTTTGAGTCATCCAATAGAAGTAACATAAAGTGATGGGCTTAAACTTAAGTGTACATGCATATATGGTTCACTGCATTCAGTCTCATAAATCCTTCATCTCCTTATCTGTATACAACGGTTAACATAAATACATCTACGGCTAGTGTGAATTTTAACATGTTGATTTCAGTTTTAAAGTTGTATGCACTGATATATATATGGGTTGTTCAAGTGATAATCATGCACCCTCCATCTCCAACTCTAAGGTCGTGGGTTCAAGAATATAATCTGCATTGAAAGAACAAGTGATCATGGCATTCATCACAGTTACTATATATAGGCATGAAAATTCACTTATTTGTTGCACACAAGTCTCTTCTAGTGCATCTTTGGGAAGGAGCTTATCAATATCGAAACATATATACTCCCTCTGTCCATTTTTAATTGTCATGTTGTGTTTTTCGAGAGTCAGTTTGACTATTTTTCAATGTTAAATTAGATTACATTAAATCGATATTTTAAAAAAAAATAGATATTCAAATACTATACGAAAAGTACTATAAATTGCATTTTTTTGCATATCAATATGATTAAAAAATACATTATAAAATGTTAATCAAAATTCTTATCGTTTGACTCTAAAAAAGGAAACCATGACAATTAAAAGTGGATGGAGGGTGTACTATTCAAGTAACTAATTAAAGCATATTTAATTATCCTGTGGCAAAAGTAAAAGGGTGGAATATTTCGAGCTAAAAAAAACATTTTTTTCATATGGCAGAAAAAGTGCTATTAAAACTTGAGATTTTCTGGAAATGATCTTTTTAAGTTGAAAATGTTCATTCTTTTTGCAAAGTAAGGAGGCTAGGCAACATGCCAACATGTTCCAAAAGATTAAGAGAAGGGGGATAAAATTAGCTCTTACAAGTTGATTCATCTATTTATTTATCTCAATCCGTTTTAGCCAATCTATATCAGTCAATTTAAAAATTAGGTTAATATTCCGTCCAAATTTATCCATAAAAAATCTTCTTAAAATATTTTTCTTTATGTTTATTTGATATATGATTGTAGCTATAGCCTACTAGCTATAAAGAACAAAAATAGTCTTATTAGTTACTAAAATATAGAAATTAAAAATTAGTAAGAATATTGTGCGTAACGACTATGACCCACTTTTTTTTGGTTCTATTTTAGGCCAACTTATTTATTAATTCGGCTCATTTTGACTTATCTCTACCCCCATTTGACATCTCTGAGTATAACCAGTGTTTGGAGCTGAGTGTGAGGTATAGACAACCAGACCTTTTTTGTTTTTATTAAAAGTAACATCTCTGAATTTGAATTATTAAAAACTATTTAATTTTCAACATCTCAGTGTGCATAATTTATTTATTTGTCAACATAATTAATAAACAATTCAAATTAAAAAATAATGAAATATTAGAAAAATAATTAAATTTATTATTTTATTAAAAAAATAGAACATTTATGTTTGTTAGTGATGGTCTAGATGGTGCAGGCATGCGAATTTTTGGCTTCACCATTTCATACCTAGATCGGTACATTCTTTTTTCTCGGTATTTTCACCTCTAAAGCTAGTTCAAAGGGAATAACATTGTCCAAGTCTTATAAGACAGCCCCATAGACCCCTTTTCACCGATGTGGGAGCTTCTTCCCTTCGGTAGTTTGATAATAATGGCGATGATTGTAAGTGGTACTTAGTGATGGTGGATGGTGATGAATATTATCCACACACAAATAACACTTAATGATACCAAGATTTTGTTAATAATTTTACTATTTTTTTATAAAACCATTTGCCCAGTAATCCTGGAATGATGAGGGATTAGGCATAGAGCCTTACCTCGTTTATTAATATTCAAAAGATACAAAAGGAGAGTAAACTAGAGAGGAGTGCCTTGCCTCTGTAAGGAACAACAAAAAACGAACTTATACAAGCTGACCGCTAATTATCTCCTGAGAAGTTGGTCTTCATTATCAAAATAGATTTCCTGTTCAATCGAAATTGCATGTTTGGCAAGAGCATCCACAACAATAATTTTATGACTTGATCCAACGTAATCACCACTAGTCCAACCTTGTGATTTCTGAGTGTTGCATGTTACCCACTCTCTTCCTCTCAAGCAATTATCAAGAGACACAAATGAGGTGTATCAGAAAAACTTTGTGAATATTAAAACACCTATAGTAGTTTTATCAATCAGAAATTATACATAAAAAATTCATTAGTTATATTATAATTACAGGCTCACAAATTACAACATTTTGAAGCTTAAGCAACCACTTTAGGGATGATTCCTATCCCCAGAACCCAATGAAAAATGAAAGAATGTAAGATAGCATATATTATAGGTTACTACATACTAGAAACTATCTAATGTTGATACTTTTCACCTAGAGGGACTTTGCTTGATGCACTCCCTCGATACAAAATTGTGAGCGATTTCTTTTCTGGAACAGGTTCATGTACATTAGGCATGTGCATTTCAAGAATTAGGTGTTGGCAGTGAAACCAATAAGGTAACTATAACTCTATCCTCAAGCGTCGCATTTCGGCTTGGAAAGTCAGACTTGAAGTCAGAGTTCGACGTGCAAGAGACCTTATGTCATCTCGAGAGCAATCACGGGAGATACGAATTAGCTCCCATAGGGCTCCCCCACTGATCATGTCTTTTGCATTTACCTCTGAGGATAAGAAGAGAACAGGTGAAACCTAAAAAGTATAGTTTGAGGAGAAATGCAATGAATGTATCCTAAAACTTTTCGGTAGGATATAGGATCGCTTACCATGTTGTGCCAAATGGCAGAGAGCCAGTTCAACATGCCGCCTGATCATTGAGGCTTCATTATTGGAATTTTGAACAATCCATGTAAGTGCACCATCTTCTATCAGAGAAGAACGCCCAGCTTTCTGACCTGTAGTAGCAGATAAACCTTAAGAATCATGGTAATCTGATAAACATGATTGACATGTATGGCATTTACCTTGAGCTGAAGCTCTGGACTCGCACTTTGCAAAATTTGCAATTCCCCGTGCAACTTGAGACAGAACGTCTGGATGTCTACATCTCACCATCCCTAACAGTGCCTTGATTCCACCTTCAGACCTCAGCCTTGTCTGTAGTTTATCTGGAATAGAAACATATACCACAATCAAGATTCAAGGGCTAAAATCAATTGATGTTAGGAGCGGGAATTAGATAGAATTTGATAGAGCTACTCCGACAATGCCCAGAAAAGCTGATGGGTGGTGGGGGCTGGCAGAGGGGCTACTCCTACAAAAAAAGTAAATGAGCTTACCGTTACCACATAAATTAGCAATGGCTCCGGCCACCATGCGTAATGTTTGAGGATCCTCAGCATCAGCTGCTGTCACCGCCAACAGCGCAATCCCACCTTGAGTCATTATAAGTTCCTGGTTGGCTTCTGAAAAGACAGAAAATAATCCTCAGAAGATAGTACTTATTAGGAGACAAAGGGCCTCAACAAGGACGTAAAATAAACAGAAAGAGAAAAAGAGAGCTATAGATTGAGAATCACCACTCATTGCAAGATTTGCAATTGCACCGGCTGCTATTCTGCGAATGGTTTCATCCACTGAATTACTAAGAAGCATCAGCAATGAATTAAGACCACCAGCTTCAACTATCTTTTCCTGATTCGCTTCTGCAGGTTAAATTTGAAGCAGGATTTAAAATTTATCAGACCATTTATCACAAACAGTACTTCACCACCAAACTTTTTCTCCAATAAGTCGCATAAAATGGCAAGTGAAAAATATGCTGTCCCCAGATTTCTCTTTCTGTACTTGGGAAGATTGGGTGGAGAATAGATTACCTTCAGCTGCTAGATTAGCTACGACTTTCACTGCATGAATCCGCACAGTAGCATCTTCAGACTCCAGCAGCGACAAAATCTTATGTAATCCAACTGCAATGCCCATGAAGCAGAGATGAGAAAATTGTGTTCAGTTGTTTTGCAAATTAAAAAGGACATACTCTGAAGAATATATTGGGACCTTGTTCGTGAAGATTGGTGATTGAAGATCTCTCTCCATTAGTGGCATCTTTGCAATGCAGATTTCTAAGAGGAGACAATGAATCGAGGCCTGGAAGTCCAGTGCCATTTCTGCTTCTATCCAGATAGCTTGTTCTCTGTGAACGGAGGCAATTAAAGCGAAATTGATTGGAACATTTATCGAAGTACAGAGAGGAAAGAGAAAAAGAGAGATGCAAAAGTTTGTCAGAAGCGTATCCATCAAACCATAGAACTTGCCAATCGCGCGCGGCAAACAGAACAAGATGCTAGCAGTAAGTAGAACAGAAAGCAAAGATGTAAGCAAGCTCATAGGCAAATTAAAGACCGTACTTGACCAGCTTCCATAGTTAGCTGAGAAAATTGACTACGTAAGACAATAACTTCTTCTTCCAGTCTCTTCTTCTGACGAATCTCTTCTTCCAGCATGCTTTGGAGGTTTAGAATATCAGAATTTCCACCTGCTGACTACAGTGCACATTGATCAGTCATATTCATTAGCTCAATCCCAAATTCCATTGAACTCTAGAAATTCTATTTGAAAAATGAATAATCAATGAAGAGCATACCCCTGGTTTTGTTAACATGTGCAGTTGATCTTTGAGTTTGTATATTTCTTCTTCTGCTGCCTTTCTTGTTTGCATTTCGTTTTGAAGCAACATCTTAAGTTCAGAAACTTCCTGCACAAGAAGCAATTTAAGCATCTGAAAAGAAATAAAGAATCAACAAGCCGTATGTTGTTCTCTCCGCAGAAGTAAAACTCAATTTATGCCTTGAAATACATGTGTACAAACTACAAAGAGACTTATAGAGGACTACTGAAGCCAAGGTTCTATTATGATATCAGGCAGCATCCACAATGAACTTGAAGACTCATTAGAAACACGAAAAAGAGATCTCCAACAACAACAAAACCTCAATCCTAAGCTAGTCGGAGTCGGCAATATGAACCCTCAGTCTCACTATCCAATTCGCTCTCATTTAGACCAGTAAATAAGGTTCTTCAGTTCTAGAAGTTCTTATATTTTACAGATATATGAAACTATGAACCTCAATATTTACCCAGTACACTGCCCAGTCTCTCTCTCTCTTTCACCCCCTCCCTCCCTCTGTTTTCACCTGGTGGACATAAGTCTAGCTTTAAAGCTGTCACCATGGAGATAAAAGGCATATAACATGCTACTTGTTTTGACGAAAGAGCTGAATACGTGTTCCAAGTATTTCCTTTTTAAGAAACTTACTCATTACAAAGTACAACCTTAATACTTGAGCTGTTTCAACGATATAATTAGATGCTAGTTGTTTCAATTATAGTATTTCCTTTTACAGAAACCGACTCTTTTTTTTTTTTTTTTTTGAAACTTGGTAACTTTGTATTATAACACAATAGTACATGGGCAGTACTAAACCTTATAT
>JAJOOH010011936.1:0-12691 GCA_029582605.1 Solanum gracilifrons | reverse complement strand
TGTGTATAATTTACTAACTCTTACCTTTACCTCATATTAGACATCATAATCGATGTTTGGCTCAGTTATTACTTCGCACCAATCGACACTAGCCTATTAGATAGTATCACACTAAATCTATGTTGATAATTCTTTTCTTGTTCATTACCTCCTTGATCCGGATAGTAGCAACAAGGCGAGTTCTAACGCGTGCACTCGTTAAAAAGACTTTTAAACGAAAGAATTATCAATGCATACAAAACACTATTCAAGAATTACTTATTTACTATTCATACTTTGTTAATCGCTCATGGATCCCACAACCCTAGTTATGAAGTTTACTTACCCATAATAGCAAGAACACAATTCATAATATTAGATGAAGAAATCATGAACTTACGTAAAGAGAATAATAAACCCAGAAATTCAACTTGAATTGCAAAGCCAAAATCTTCAAAACAAACTTAGGAAATCAATAATTGTTAGGTTTTCCAATTGATCTCAAAAGTCACAAAGTAAAACTAGAATAATAATGTCTAACCCCCAAAAAGGAGGTTTACATGCCCTATTTATAGAAACAAATCCTAAATAAAAAAGGAAACAAATTAAGGAAGGTTTGTTCAGGTACGCGTCTTCAATCCACGAGACCGACTTATGGACCGTCGATGGATCCACGGTCCGTAAGTTCCTTCCGTCAGTCAGGACTTAGAAAATATTTTAGCTTCCAAAAATCAGCTTCTCTGAAGCAAACGACGGACCAGCAGTACGGACCGTAGATCGATCTACAGTCCGTCAATCCCCTCCGTAGCTCCACACTTAGAATCTTCAAAAATCAGGTACTGGAACCCTCGCAGTGTCACTCTACGGATCAACATTATGGGCCGTAGATCAATCTACGGACCGTCAATGGACACAGTGGTTCCACACTTGGTCAGATTTCCCTGATTTGTCCTCAATACCATGCCTGCTGATCTACGGTCATCACTTACGGACCGTGAATGGACCTACGGTCCGTAGATCACCTCCGTGAATGCCCTGTTTCTGCATTTCTTACAGCTGTCTCTATACTTCCGCGCCTGAACATCTTTCCAGCAAAACATGATAAAAACACATAAAAACCAATATAAAAAGGCCCTAGACACATACAACTTGTAAGTGAAATGTATTAGAAATACCGTAAACTCACGGTATATCAACACCCTCAACTTAATTTCGTTGTTTGTCCTCAAGCGACGCACTACGACTCTAAACGACACTTGTATAGAAGCAAGCATTTTCAAACCCAAGCAATCACATGGCTCTCTACCCTCCTCATTGTTTGGGTACACATTCATGTTCTTAAACTCGACAAGCCAATTCATGTGGATCACACCATGACACAGATTGACCAACTGACACACAGCATACACCTTCTCACTATCACCAAATTACCAACTTTCCGACAATGTAACTAGTGCCATTACTTCAAACGAAATCCCCTTTTCCCAAGAATGAATGACATTCATGGTACAAGGATTTATTCAACACTCATGCTCAGAAGTAATTTCAAATACAGTTAGTGCTCAATGCCATAAGCTTGCCCTTATTTTCACTGCTTAGACTCTCCAAAATAGACTCTAGGATCACTATAGGACTTTCTTGGCTTGTAACGTAGGCTCAGGGTCAAGTGTGGTACATTTGGGTACTGCTTAGTGACTTTTCGTCCTCCTTGACATTACACTAGGCTTTCAACTTCTTTTTGCCCTATCTTTGTCATCCTATCGTTTTACTTTCTTTCCCTTAATTTTCTTCAACCACGAATGTGACTTCAGACTTTGTAGCTCTTTTTACTTTTATTTTAATTTTTTCTTTTAGCTTTCAACAAGTCACATCCTTTCATACCCATTTTCTTTCAGTTCCCTCTTTCATAGCCACCCTCAACCCATTAGTTGAGGTACACAATACCCAATGTCAGGTCAGGGCCAAGATTGAAGTTACTTTTTTACATTAACCACCCTCAACTTAGGCTTTTGGCCTAAGTCGAAGTGCACATGTCCAAGGAGGGACCGGGGCCAACATAGTAGATTATGGGAAAGTGAGTTCAGGATTTAGAAAGAAATGGTTTAATTTTAGGCTCAAATTATTTGGATCAAAGGGAGCATTTATTTCATTTGGTTGGATCCTTCTTTTAGGCGATTTGTGGATTTTTCAGAACAATGGCCTATGATCACTTCCTAACCTCTAGATTGAATTGTCTTAGCAGGACTAACTAGGCAAGTTCTAGTTTTGCACAAAAACTGTTTGAACACTCAACGATTCTCACACACTCTTGGCACATAGTTCCGTCATCAAGTTATCAGATTACCCAGTTCAAGTTTCAGCTTTAGTCATGCCATCAAGTTGGTTCATGATTATGTCATACTCAGAGCCGACACATTCAACTTATCGTAGTCGACAAATTCTAGTACACATCACAAAATCCGACAGGTATCATTTTTCATAAGCCGTTATGCTTCTTTCTTTTTCATGCTTCTACACATACAATCCTAACACATGCCGGTTCAACAGAAATTAAACAGTCTCTTGGAGAAAAAGAACACAGGCAAGAAAACCTCAAGAGAGGATTCATGAGTTGGGTTATTCAGACTTCACCCTATCACTCACAACCCATTTACCCCACCCCCAACAAAAGTAGATGCGATTTTCCCCAATGCATATAAAAATAGTAAAAGAAAATGGATTGGGTGAAGCAAACCTGTGGCGCAAAGCGCCGGCGAATCATTAACAAATAGGGGGTCCGATTTCCCAGAGCCCGCTGGAGCAGTGGTGGTGGCACCCTCAGTAGTGCCCACATCTGCAATCATAGCACTCTCAGTAGTACTCTCTATCAATCTCACCGCACCATCAGTGGTGCTCACAACGTCCCTCAAGACAGGCTGAACCTCTGCAACTGGGGCAGAGCTCGATGCCCCTGCAAATTTCTCACGCACCCTCTGCTGGCGCAACTATTCGTCTACAATCGAAGCCCTCCTAGCTTCCTTCTTCTGCCAACGCTGTCTCTTGTGAACTTTCTCTTCCTTCGTGAGATGAGAACGGTGCCGCTTGCCTTTGGCATGTGTCGGTGCAGGCCCCTCCTCGGTGGTCCCACTGAATATAGCATCTAGCACTGTATCATCATCCAGTACAGTAGGAGCAGCCTGAGTCTCAATTGAAGGTGCAGCAAGAATGGCATAAACGTCAGTCCAGAGGCTGGCTAAGTCAGCCTGCAAAGCAGATAGATCTGTGGCCGGGGCAGATCGCTCGAGGACTCGCAACTCAAAGGTATCAAGCCATTTATTAACAGCCTAGACCTTCCGGTCCATCATCCCTTCCATCCTGCGCTCCATCCTCGCCTGGGACTCGGCTATCGACTTTTGCATCCACGGCTGGATGTGATGCAGCAGTGTGGCCATCTGAGCCTCTAACTTCTGTACTCTGGCCAATGGGACAACCGTAGCTCCTAATTGTGGTGTGGACCGGGAACATCTAGGAGCCATACTAGCTGCCTGAGAAGAAGCGCTCAGGACAGTGTCGGTGTGGTCTGGGATAATGGGGTCACCGCCCTGTGCGTGCCCCACTGTGTCTGCAAGATCGGTACCCAAGGGAGGTACCTCAATCTAGGGCTCTCTGCGAGGTGCTGCCACATTTGCATCATCTCGAATAAGGCCAATGTCCAATGCCCTTGTAGGGTGGACTAACTTGTCACAATGTCAGATCGGCACTCCAGAGTCCCTGCAAAAATGAAAAATTAGACATGGGAAGGGGTAAGTAATGGTTGTTCTGAAAACTCTCTCGTGAATTTCTGCCAGCAGCATGGGGCAAACTCGATCTCCACTCCTGCTACCACTGCTGCAACCATGACCGCTCTGTCCCAAGTGACTTGATTATCAGCTTTTGTAGGCGACACTCTGTTACATACCAGCAGCCTGAAGAACTTGGCCACAAAATTTAATGTGGCCTTCCGGATGCCCAACCGTGGAGCGGTGACCCATTCCGCACGCTCGCCATCTGCAGCAATGTACCTGGCCAACCATAGTAGAACAACCTCTCGCTGCTCAGCGTTCCTCTGGAAAGCGTTACTCCGTACGATGTCCCATCGGTAATCAAACTCTGAAGTGTTAAGAGACCAAGAGTGACTCGTGGTAGGACCATAGAGAAAACGGCTAATGGTGGCAAGTGATATGTCCATCGGACAACCTCGGACCATAGTGGAAGTGAGAAGATCTTGGGCTAAGGGCTTTGACCGCTTGGTAATTGAACCACGGAGAGTGGAGGCATATGAGGGATAAAACTCTCGCACAATCTCCTCACTATACGTCCTTGACTCTCGAGCCATCCAGTCACACTTGTGAAAGTTAAACAGCCGGTGGATGTCCGGGACAGTGTGCAAGCTCCCTGTGAGGACTCTGCGCTCCTCTGTAATAAGTCGGGCCATTTTTCTGTTTTTCATTTATCATCTTGGCATCCCGATATATTTTCCATTGGCCCTCTACGCACCATCTATTTGGCTCGCCGGCTACTGGAGTGGGGTCATCATTCCGTGGTATAGGTATGGACTCCGAGCTAGTTGCCTCATCAGACAAGGCTGCTTGGTCATTCTCACCAGATTATGTGGTTTATTTAGCACTGGACCCTGCAACATGGTCAGGCTCAGATCCTGAAGGATGGGCAGACTCAGAGCCTGAAGCATGGGCGGACTCAGGTTCGGAAATAGACCCCTCTGAACTGGAAGCAGCCCCAGTTGGTGATCCGATCAGTGTGTGCTCCTCATCAGACTGGGAGACAGTGACTACGTCGGGAAGCACCTTCCAGGAGGTGCCTCTGGTGCCCCGAGGTGCAGTGCGAGAAGTCCTAGGGTTGAGAGGAATATATGCTGGATCTGTCTCGGTGTCTGTGTCCTCATCGATTAACCGGAAACTAGGGGCAACAGATTTGGATTTGCCCCGTTTTGAGTAGGTGACCATCTTCTTGGGTGCCATCGTACCTGCGGGAACGATATTAGTGCCAAAACTAACCATACGTAACAAAAAAAACTTTTAAACTTGGTAACGACCCTCAACTAAGTCCATAGAAAAAATTCTGACAGATGCGACAGTGGTCATCCACGGAGGAGACCTACGGTCCGTAGACGGATCTATGTTCTGTGGATCTCTTCCGTGGATCAAGGGCCCTGTCATATAGGTCGCAGATGGAAACCACGGAAGTGCAAAACGGTCCGTGGATGGACCTACGGACCGTAGTTCACATCTGTGGTTTCACACTTAGTGAAATTTTTCCTGTGCATCCATTTACGAACCCCATCTACGGTCCGTAGATGGATCTACGTTCCGTAGACGGGGTATCGTGGATACCATATGTGCCAGGTATCATACATTTTTGGCCTTAATTTTCAACATTAACACAATCTCATCGTGCATTTATATCATTAAATTATGCTAGTTCTTCATTCTTAAGGTTCCGACTGATCATTTTACCAAACAATTTAGACTAGTTGTGGGACCCTAAGTCGAAACTAACATATAGATTTACGATCACATACAATAATGCTACACAATCACTATCTATCGTTCCAAGGGCATTGTAATTTTCAAGTTTATCATGCAATTTCATCTAACAATTACCCAAGGTCAAGACCCAACTCTCGACTTTCTATATTCAATCTATGAATTGAAATTCAAAGTGAGGGAAAAGTCTATTACCATACAAGCAACGAGGAGTGGGGTGATTGCGTGATGACACTACACTTAGCAAGACCAAGGAGTCACCTCTTCGTTATTGACCAAACACCAGACCCTTTTTATTAGATTATGGGATGGCTTGTATTTGAAATGGAAGGGAAGTTGAGGAATTATGGAAGGGAGGATATTATGGGGGAGTTATGGAGTGATTTAGGGAGGTTATGGGATGTTAGAAACGGTTTTGGGAGTAATGGAGGGAAGAGGAATGGTTTAAAACAAATGGGGATTTTTAAATAGGGGGTCCGGGTCGGGGCAGTCAACATGAGGGTTTGGACTCACGAGACCCCGTCTACGGTCCGTGAATCTATCTATGGTCCGTAGATCAGGACCGTAGATCACTCTATAACTTAGAAAAATTTAGAAGCTTACCTGGGATCTACGGACACCATCCACGGTTCGTGAGTTAAACGACGGACCGTCGATGGGGTTCGTAGACCTCTGCACCAGAGCATTTTCTACAGATTTTTCGTGGTGTACCTGCACATGTAGCAACCAATAGGTCATTCTTTTTACATTTTCTGGACACTTTTTAGACACGGAGCCTATTCTAATTCTGGCCAACACTAGTACAAAACTAAAACAACTATTAAATTTAATACAGGGAGGAAATCAAACAAAGCAAACCACTAGAGAAAAACTATACCCTATCGTTGGCTAGATTGTACATCTTGGGTTGCCTCCCAAGCAGCGCTTGATTTAATGTCGCGGCAGGACGCAGGCCTCTTGATTACTCAGACTTAATCAAGAATGTAGGCCTTAATCACTTCTTGCACAGTTTCAGCATTTCCCAGATAGATCTTGATCCTTTGTCCATTTACCATGAACCTTGTTCCATCCTTTTTTTCAAGCTCAACCGCCCCATGGGGGAACACTTTTGTGAGCAAAAATGGTCCAGTCCATTTTGACTTGAGTTTGCCTAGAAACAAGCGTAACCTAGAGTTGAATAGAAGCACAAGATCACCAACCACAAATTCTCACTTTTCAATTCTTTGATCATGATACCTCTTCATCTTCTCTTTGCACAAGGCTGAACTTTCATAAGCTTTTAGGCGAAACTCATCAAGTGTATTCATTGCCCACATCCAAATTTAACTTCTTCATTGCCCACATCGCCTTATGCTCTAGCTCTACTGGTAAATGACAAGATTTCCCATATACAAGTTGGTAAGGAGACATACCTATGGGGGTCTTGTATGCAGTGCGATATGCCCATAGAGCATCATCAAGCTTCCTTGACCAATTCGTTCTATTAGCATTCACAGTCTTCGCCAATATTTGTTTGATCTCTCTGTTGGATACTTCAACTTGACCGCTAGTCTATGGATGGTAGGGACTGGCTACATTGTGACGGACACTATATTTCTCAAGTAGTGCCTTGAACAACTTATTGCAAACGTGAGAACCTCCATCGGTAGTAATAGCCCTCGGTGTACCAAATCTGGAGAAGATATTCTTTTTCAAGAATGCGGCGACACTTTTACCTTCATTGTTAGAGAGCTCTACTGCTTCCACCCACTTCGATACATAATCAACCGCAACAAGAATATACTTCATCCCATATGAACTCACAAATGGCCCGATAAAATCAATGCCCCACACATCAAACAATTCTATCACCAGTATAGGATTCATATGGAGC
This sequence comes from Solanum gracilifrons, assembly GCA_029582605.1. Lineage (NCBI taxonomy): Eukaryota > Viridiplantae > Streptophyta > Magnoliopsida > Solanales > Solanaceae > Solanum > Solanum gracilifrons. The sequence goes on along the minus strand of JAJOOH010011936.1, from coordinate 5,317 downwards.
TCTTGCCTCTTTGAAATCCCTCCTTATCTTTGGCAACAATCACAAGACTTGGTGAAATCATGAGCATCTTGGTGGATGGTAGGCCAATTGTATCCACACTGCAAAATCTTATGTGCAGTCTGAATACCACTATGATGCCCACCAACGGACGATGAATGGCATGTTTCAAGTACACTCAACATCTCAACCTCAGGCACACAGCGACGAATAATCCCATCAGCACAGCTACGATACAAATAAGGTTCATCCCAAAAGAATTTCTTCACATTATGCATAAAAATTTTCCTTTGGTGAAAAGATAAATCGGGGGGCACAATATCGCTTGCCAAATAATTAGTAAAGTCCGCGAACCAAGGAATCAAATCATGAGAAGCAGCCAATACCTGTTCATCTGGAAAAACATCATTAATTTCAGCCCTATCTCCAAGCTCTAGCATAGCCTCTTCCTCTAATCTGGACAAGTGATCGACAACTTGGTTTTTGGTTCCCTTTCTACCTTTTACCACAAAATAAAACTCTTGCAGCAATAATACCCATCTAATCAATCGTGGTTTTGCATCCTTTTTCGCCATCAAATACCTCAATGCAGAATGGTCAGTATGCACGATGACCTTAGTACCAAGCAAGTAGGATCGAAATTTCTCGAATGCAAAAACCACCGCAAGAAGTTCTTGTTCGGTCACAGTATAATTCTTCTGGGCCACATTTAGAGCTTTGCTAGCATAGTAAATAGGGTGAAGAATTTTCTCGCCTTTGACCTAACACTACACCAAGCGCCACTCCACTCGCATCGCACATTACCTCAAACGGTTGTCCCCAATCCGGTGAAATAATGATAGGTGTAGTGACCAACTTCTCCTTCAGCTCTCCAAATGCTCTAAGACAAGCATCATCAAAATATAACTTACTCTCCTTCTCGAGCAGTTTGCACAAAGGATATGTAATTTTTGAGAAATCTTTGATAAATCTCCTATAAAAACCTGCATGCCTAAGAAAACTTCTAACACCTTTTATTGAAATGGACGACGGGAGCTTTTCTATTACCTCAACTTTAGCTCTATCAACCTCAATACCTTTTTTATGAAATTCGATGACCCAACACAATACCTTCTTTCACCATGAAATGACACTTCTCCCAATTCAGCACCAAGTTGCAGTCTTCACACCTTTTAAACACCTCGGCCAGATGATCTAGACAACGATCAAAAGACTCACCTACAACTGAAAAATCATCCATGAACACTTCAATAGTGTCCTCCACCATATTAGAAAATATCGACATCATACAACGCTGGAAGGTTGTTGGAGCATTGCATAACCAAATGGCATCCGTTTGAAAGAAAAAGTCCCATATGGGCAAGTGAAGGTGGTCTTCTCTTGGTCTTCTGGAGCTATAAAAATTTGATTGTAGCCCGAATACCCATCAAGAAAACAATACCAACCCTTTCCTGCAAGTCTATGTAACATTTGGTCCATGAATGACATAGGAAAGTGGTCCTTTTCTGTCCATGCATTCAACTTCCGGTAATCCATACAAACTCTCCATCCAGTGACAGGCCTCATTGGACCAAGCTCATTTCTTTAATTTGGAACCACGGTCATACCACCTTTTTTTGGCACACACTGCAGAGGACACACCCAACTACTATCTGAAATGGGATAAATGACTCCCGCATCTAGCCACTTGATAATCTCCTTTTTAACTACCTCTTACATAGGTGGACTTAATCTTCTTTGGTGCTCGATACTGGGCTTATGATCTGGCATGAATTGGATTTTGTGAGAGCAAATACCGGGGGGAATCCCAATAATATCTGCAATAGTCCACCCAATAGCTCGCTTGAACCTCTTTAACACAGTCACCAAACACTCAACTTGTCTCGCATTCAAATCTGCCGCAATGATGACTGGCAAAGTATTCTCTTTGCCCAAATATACTTACCTCAAGTGCGGTGGTAGAGCCCTACCCTCCAATTTTGGTGCCTCCACAATAAATGGTCTTGCGGGTGGGGACTCGCGATTCTTCATGTCTAATTCATACTTCTTTGGTTTGGGCCGGTATTCACACCTATCGAGTGCAGCTACCAACTCATCATACTCTTCAATGCCATCACTATCGAAATTCATAATAACTGCTGCTAGTGTCTCAACACTTAGTCGCTCTTCATTTTGCACTTCTGTCCCAGTCTCCACTCTATAAGTTATAGCAGATACTGTTTGGAGCTCACCACTGATCTGCTTCATGGACCTACAAATATTGAAAGTTGCTTCTTCATTATTCAGTCTGAACTTCATCTGTCCCTTTTCCATGTCAACCAATGCACGCCCTGTGGCAAGAAATGGTCTCCCAAGGATGATGGGAACCTCAAAATCAACCTCATAGTCAAGGATCACAAAATCTGCCAGAAAAATGAAAGACTCCACTTTCACTAGCACATCATGGAGTACACCAATGGGCCTTTTCACAGTTCGATCAGCCATTAGTAACCGCATTGCAGTGGGCTTTGGGTCCCCTAGACCCAACTTCTTGTAAATAGACAAGGGCATGAGGTTTATGCTAGCACCAAGATCACACAATGCCTTAGTAAAGTGTAACAACCCTATAGTACATGAGATCATGAAAGCACCAGGGTCTTCCTTCTTCTGCACAAGAGATCTTGTAGTAATAGCGCTACAATGCTGCAATCTATCATCATCTTCAAAACTAACAGACCTTTTCTTTGTCACCATATCTTTCATCAACTTCGCATACCCAGGCATTTTTCCAAGGCTTCTATCAAAGGAACATTGATAGAAAGTTGCTTCAACATAGTAATAAACCTGCGATATTTACCATATTCAGTCTTCTTCACTAACCTCTGTGGATAAGGTGGTGGAGGTCTAGGTATGGGGACCACTTTCTGAGATATCTCTGTTTCGTGCTCTGTCGCAGTCTCAGACTCTTCTCTAACTTTCACCACATCATCTTTTCTTTTAATCTCAGCATCCACCACAGACGGCATAGGTGGATCTATTGTTTGCTTACCCCTTCGAGTATTAATTGCCATACAATGATCAACATTCTTTGGATTCTGGATGGTGTTGCTAGGAAGAGTGCCAGGTTGACGTGGGTTCACTGTAGTAGACAATTGTGTCATCTGCTGCTCTAGGTGCTTTATTGACACTGCGTGGGCATCAACCTTTTGTCCAATACCAGACAAGTCGCTTCTCATCTCCTTCACATTCTCATCAGTTGTATGAAACCTTCTCATCATCTTCTGCATCATATCTTCAATGCGCGCCATATTGCCTCCAGTTTCCCTAGCACCAGATTCCCGATTTTGAGGAGGAACATAAGGTCAAACCCGATCGTTTCTGTTGCCATAGTTTTTCCTGTTGTAGTTGTTGTCGCGATTGAAGTTCCCATCCAGGACATAATGACCCTCTCGGCTGTAATTTCCATAGTTTCGACCTTGGTTTCCTTGACCTCGGCGCCAATTTTCCGTGTTGGATCCTTGGGCATTTGGTCGGAAACCCCCCGTCTGATCGTTCACAGCATAAGTATCCTCTTCATAGTAACACTCTTCAACTGGTGGTGGAGTTCTAGTTAAGTAATTCACAACATTTACCTTTTCTACTCCTCCGCTCACATGCTTCAATACCAACCCCAACTCTATCCTCATCTGGGCCATCTCCTCACGAATGTCATCTGCAGAATTGATAGTTGTATTATGAATGGCAAATGTGTTTTTCCCAGTATCTGTCCTCCTAATGCTTCATGTTTTATTGTTGCGAGAGATCCTCTCCAGTTTTTCAGCAATCTGTGCATATGTACAATCATCATATGAACCTCCAGCAATAGTGTCAAGTACTGCTTTATTGTTATCATCTTGTCCTCGATAGAAATATTCCTTCAGTGACTCATCATCAATACGGTGATTTGGGACACTTCTTACAAAGGCAGTGAATCTGTCCCACGAGCTACTCACAGACTCTCCAGGTAATGCCACAAAATTGTTGACCCTATCTTTGTGATTGAGCTTCTTAGACACTGGATAGTACTTTGCTTTGAACACCTCAGCCAGTTACTCCCATGTGAATATTGAGTTATACGGAAGCTCAGTGAACCATACTGCAGCATCGCCTGTCAGTGACAGAGGGAATACTCGTAATCCAATTACATCCATATCCAAGTCTGGTCTACCTACACAACTTTTGCAAACCACCCTTAGTTTGGCTAAGTGAGCATGTGGGTCCTCCGATGGTGATCCTGAGAATAAGCCCCTTGCTGTAAGCATCTGCATCAAGCTACTAGTCACCACAAATGTGTGCCCTGGAGGTAAAGGAGGTAGGACAATAGGTCCATCAGAGTCTGCTATATCGATGTTGCCCCGATAGTTGTCATGTTGTCGTGGGCCTGGTGGACCATGCACCCTCACTGCATCTCCCGATCGATTTTCAGCTGGAACCTGGTTGTCCCCACCAATTACCCTATGTTGTTGTACCTCAACTGCATCATCTATATTTCCTCCGATAGGATCAATTGGATCTCTTGGATTGTTCATTCTTCGCAAAGTGCGGTTCAGCTCTGGATCGTAAGGAGTAAGTGGTTCACCCTGGCTCCGTGTACTTGTCATACACTAGAGTCGGAACCTAAGAGAGACAAAAACAAAGAGAAAAGGTAAAATTAGGAAATATTTGACTAACGTTCAATAATGTAGTTAAGAATAAAACTAAAAGCCAATTTCCCCGGCAGCGGCGCCAAAATTTGATACGCTCAAATTACATCTCCCTAAAGAAGTATAAGCGATCATTATCAAGTAAAGAACCCAACTTGTAGGTTGGGGTCGATCCCACGAGGAAAATGGTTTAGACTTTACTTTAACCAACAATTATATTCAATTAGCCAAAGTACTTCCAGAAACAAGAAATAAAAAATGGGGGGATTTGTGAAACAAATTGTAAGAATTCAGTAAGTAATCAATAAATAAAAGTCAATTTCGGTTGTTATCAAGATGAGAAAATTAACTAGGGTATACGTGTTCACCACAAGCTCATAACTCAGTAATTCTAGTAACCGCAATCCTTTCCTAGTGTATTACATGCAAAGTGATAAGTTATGTATCTCTAAATCCTTGTTCCGACATCTAGAGAATTTCACCCCGCACCTTGATCCGGCTACGTGTGTATAGTTTACTAACCCTTACCTTTACCTCATATTAGACATCATAATCGATGTTTGGCTTAGTTATTACTTCACACCAATCGACACTAGCCTATTAGATAGTATCACACTAAATCTATGTTGATAATTCTTTTCTTGTTGATTACCTCCTTG